>JANBQC010000161.1:0-23420 GCA_027576995.1 Dimargaris cristalligena
GTAGCAAGTACAGTCGTCCTCGAGCGGTCGGTAATCCCGGCGGTATTTGTTGATCTTGATCGTAAGGCCACCGTCCCGGGTAAGGGCGTGGCCGAACCGGGCGGTCCGAGTGGGGAATACACAGTCGTACATGTCGACCCCCAGGGCCGAGCACACCACTTAATCTTCGGAATAGCCCACCCCCATACAGTAGCGGGGTTTCGCATTGGGTAAATGGTCGGTGCACTGGGTAACCACCCGCCAGAACTGATCCTTCTCTTCACCACCACTCGGACCACCAATGGCGTAGCCCGGCGCATCTCGCCGGATCATTTCGGCCAGACACGCCCGACGTAAATCGGGGTCGAGTCCGCCCTGGATAATGGGAAACAAACTCTGACGCTCGGGGAAGCGGCGGGCCTTGATACACCGGTCTAGCCACCGAATGGAGCGATGCATAGCTTCCTCGACGCGAGGACCTGTCGTTAAGAATGACACCACGTCGTCCAACTGCATCATGATATCCGCCCCGAAGTTGTTCTGCAACCCTACCGAGTTTTTTGGTGTTTGCAACACCAGAGACAACATTTGAAAACACGCGCTATCCGTTGTTGGCCGCGGTCTCAGTCCATAAGGGAGTTCTAACCCCACCAGACTAAGGCAAAGATCTTGGGACCGGGGTGGTGGCAATGACCGAAATGGTTGGTGTTATACAGGATTATCCGGCAGTTGGGCGATCGAATGTGTTACATCTACCCCGGGGGACGAGACCAATGCTGTCAATAATACTGCGGAAATACCTCAACCAGAGGAAAGTGTGTGTAGAGACCTACATAACCGGGGACTAGGTATTTCAGACACCCTAGCTGTTGATGAGGACAACCCAGTCCATGAACTATAGTAGACTCAAGCGCTGATAATTACTACACTATGGGATACCCTAATGATCCTTACTCAGCGGGGACTACCATATATGCGCCATGCATTTACTAACAGACCCGCGGCAGCTGGTAAACTGATTATATAAAGGGTGTTTGGGCAGCGCGCCATTGTCTCCTTAGTTTACTAGCAACCCCATCGCTGCTACCTCCACTATTATTAACTATTACTATTATACCCGCTCAATTAATAAACCACGCTCATTCTCATTCGCTTTTAACAAACAGAAGGAAAACATGTACTATCCTGGATAGGGCTCTTTCCTGTTTCTGACTAATTGTTTTAGATTATTTAGTTACACTATATCCTTTCATGTTAGCCACTTAAAAAGCACCCAGTCGACTATATTATTCAATACAACTTATCACCTAGAGGTACCTACCGTCCTACACCTGCTTTTTCTCCTTCCACAGAGGTATATCGATAAATCTCGAGTATTTCCAAAGGACGCTGCTTATAAGCGCTGATAGAAAATATGGCGTATAGCTATTGAGCAGGTAGCTTATGAAGGCAAAAGCTTATTAGATGAAACTCCATCGCTCGCCAAATTTTTGCACCTCACTGGTGATTATAGGGTGGTTGGGAAATTGAAGCCCAAGAGGTATTCGCTTTAATCAACTTCAAAGGTCGGAGTGTATGGGCTCGTCCCAATTCCCTCGGCTTAATATTATATCACTTCCAAAGCTCAGTTGCCGTCGTCGGCCACAATAATATAGTTCGTATCACGGCCTTTTCTTTAGAACCAATCCAATGGTTTGAATCATTGTATTATTTTAACGCTGAAGTGAGTACCGTCCCACCATTGTCATCAATGGCCACCGCCTTTCTGCTCCTCGCTTGGGAAATTAAAAAAAACCCTGCCCTTAACCAGGCTGACTTCGTCAACTCCTCGCATATTCCTTCCCACCTTCAAGTAGAGGGAGGTTACTAATGGGGAAATGTCGATATCCAACCTCTATTACCTTGTCCTACATAGGATGAAAGGGAAATAACCATGGTAGGAAAGGAATTGTGCGACTATAGTCCGATAGTCGTCGTTATATTCACAGACGTGAGGAAGAGGTGAAGTCAATGGGAAACACATTGCGTGACACAGATTATGGTGGTCAAATCAACTGTTAGGGGACTGTGCTCGATGGTGATAGTTGTTTAACGTAATGATGGCCACCTGAACAACCAACCTTGTCTCCTGGGTGAAAATAGGTGCCTTGCTATGATGCAGCATGACTTTAAATAATAATACAGCAATATAGCTCTAACAGTATTTGCCTTCCTATTTATTTTTTTGAGACTCCCGCCTGGTTTAGCACATATTGCACCCCCTGCAACAGTTTATCTTTGTCGGCTCCATTTATAATGCGAAACGCAAAAACACACGAACATATATAAGTGTGCCAGCCAGCTGCCCCCACAGGACGAACCTCACCCCTCATCGTCCGACTTGGAGCCTGTTGTTTCAAGTTTTCTACTCCTACCTCATTTACCCATATCTCCAGCCAGCCATATCTATCTGTAAAGGATAGCCCTATTTCACGAGTCTTACTCTCGACTTTGCCATTGTAAGACATCGTTAATCTACCCATTGATACCCCCCACCCCGACTTCTACACGGTTCTTAGCACTACTATCTAGCACCTGCTATAATGGGGTCGTCAATCAAGGATATTTTATTTCTGGCCGTGGTTGGAAGTCTCTTCTCGGCCAGCTTCGCGACTGAGGACTTACGCTCTGGTGCTCTACGCCCGACTGCCACCCACTACCCGTCTCCCATCGGGGGCAATGCTATCGCCAATGATGTTTCGCAAGGCCAGTCTAACCACCGAGGGCCGCTGGCCAACTACGCCGGCCACTTCGGATTACCAGCAACTGTAACCAGCTCCGCAACAGCTAGCACTCCCACCCCAAGCTCAGCCCTGCCAAACAGCTCGTCCCGTAGGCGTATCCCCATTACGAAGGCGGCATCGTCTAGATCCGATCGTAAAGTAGCCAAGATGAACAGGCTAATAGGTAAACAGGTGTGTCACATTTGCAACCGCCGGCTCTCCGACGACACTGGTGCGGACAATCACTATGCGTTACATGCCGCGGGAGGGGGCGTGTCCTGTGAAAAATGCGGGGGCCTGTGGGCCAGTCAAGGGTTACTCGATAACCACCAAAAAGTCCCCTGCGACACTACTTGTCCGAGCTGTAAGAGGTATTTTAAAAAAATGGACAAACTTTACCGTCACCAGCGCACCGTAGAGGGCTGCCTATTCACGAAGAACTGTACTGAATGCAAGAAGTATTTCACTGATCCCGCCAAATACAACAATCACGTAAAAAAAGGCTGTGCCGAAACCCCCGGTTTATGCGGGCATTGTGGAAAAGATTTTAAGTTCGCGGCTGATTTAAAAGTGCATCAACACCCGGGCAAATATGCCGGAAAATACACCTGTTTTAAATGCCATGATTCATTTGAAAACAACTGCCTGAAATGGATCCATCAGGATCCATGCGATGATTCTGCTTAAACGTCCAGGACCCGGTATGTCCAATCGGGCATCCCGTTTGATTACTATTACACTGTATCCGCAAAACTCGCCTTCTCCAATACAATGTTTTTATGCCATACCTGCTTATATATCAGATTTGGATAATAACCACGTTTCCAATTTGAGTATTCTCAATAATTACATAGACAGCAAATCCGGCCATTATTTTATCAACCAGTAGGTGAGCCTGTTTTTTTAAAAAAAAATCTTTTGGTTGAAGCACCGGGTATTGGGATATTAACTCAACCATTGCTTGTCCAATGTTAGCTATAATATTCCAATTAAAATGGCTATCGATTCTGCAAGCACCTCTTTAGTGTGAAACCTACTTTACGGTTAAATAAACCAGACTAGAGCTATTACAATTATCTAGGCCTTGGTTTGGAAATATACCAGCTATCCTAGTGGTGGCTGACAATGGCCCAAAAATCACCTGCTTTGTATGATGGACTTGAAGCCCTCTCTTCACATCGTATAGGCCAATTGCCAAATCAGGTCTCGGCAATATTAACCATTTGGGGAAGTATCGCATAAGGCTTTTACAAAATAACAGTTATTTCCGAACATCGACAGAGTATTAGGGGTGTAGTGGTGGAATCAACATTCGACATTACTATTCTTGGAAACACGTTTATGCAGCCAGATATTAAATGTCCCGATTTTCGCCAAAAGCTGCTGTAATGACTTATGGCTTACCCAGAATCCTTATGGATCGAACAGAATGACTTCAAATCATATGCAGTCCATTTTGAGTAGAATAGAGTCAGGGCATTACAAGCGAAATGTCGGTTAAAAACTAATGAGACCTGACTTAACCAACGGAGTATGCATGGTATAATCGGGCTGAGATGATTAAACAGGTTATTGAATAATACACTAGCGGTTATTTCTGATATTACCAAAGCAAGAGATTTCAGCGACGTAGTGGGAAATAAGAGATGGTGAAGTCCTTTAGGCCAGGGTTGATACAAAGGGTTTGGCCATGTACTACAGCAGCCAATAAGTCAAAACCATACCGGCGAGTTTGAGGATATCAGTGATTGGAAGCTATAGCAGGATCCTCCCGGTGGTTGGTATTTTGACCAATGCCCCCCTCCTTCCCCTCCCAATGGCCAAACGGGTTTCCACTATGCGCTAGTTTTTTGTATGCCAATGATGCCCCGAGCTCTCCTGATATCCAAGATGCTTACAAGGAAGGGGGGTGAGGGACCAGTGTAACTCATCCCGTTTGCCGTACTTATATTCTAGGCTATGGTCCGCATTAGTTCATCGACCTCACACGGTCGGCTCTTCGATGAATCCGGGAAGGAAGCTCATTAAAAGAACAACTACAGATAGTTACTAATACTCCTTGAACCATGCCATCTCTATTTCCTTTGGTACTTCCGCTCCTTTTTTCAATTAATTTTCGACCTTGACACACGGTCATGTTGATCAGTTAACCACAGCCTGCTTCGGTTACCTATCACTCCACACTAAGACGCTCAACTTTAGAAGAGACGGCCCCCAAGCAAAGAAATGGGGGCGAATCCGATTCGAAATGGTAAGGTCTGATTGAAGCCGAACCCGACATTCGTATATATATATATATATATATAAGGGTGAAGTTCGGCTCGACTGTATAAGGTTTAAACTAGTATGTGTATGGGAAAATCGTCGGGATGATTATTTTCAACTGGTAGTATTTGCCTCATTAAATGGATTTTTCGTTATACAGCCTTGTTGAACTACTCTCGTATGTATATCATTCTTACCGCATGGGTTACACATGAGTGAAGTGGACATGTCCATGAGAACCTGTCTTCTAACCGCCCTTAAAGGCATGGGCAATGATCGGGTCTATCGGCTGGATACCATCCCATGCCGACTTGGACTGTAGTTGTCTAACGGGAAGCGTTGCTAGGTGTAGCCTGTACGCCATTCTTATGGAAGGCCAATTGCCCTTTAAAATGGCACTCCATTGACTGTCCTTTTCTTCATGACGCCAAGAGAATGGCCCTGCCGGCTTCCGGATATAAAGCGAGTTATGTCTGAGTAAGGGCGGTGCGGTGGGGCTTGTCATTGACCAGCATTTGTCATTCGTACGAATGCACAATGTACTACCTGGGCATAATATTTTCCCATACGTTTAGTGGAAGTAGTCTTCACTTTAAAGGTTTATGTCATTTTAATTCTTGGGGCACGCATTATGCTTTATGAGTTGTAGGTTGGCCTGATTTTCTTTTCTTTAAAAGACCCCCCAATTAGGCTGCCAACGGTATTACTACTGCAACCTAAATAACGGGATATCCATTGAAATGGGCAGGGTCTCACGAAGCGATGGCTGAGAGAGGTCAGCTGACGAGAAGGGATATGAGAAGAGGGGAACAACAGCAAGTCGGGTTATCATGATAACATAATGATCAAAATATGGATCAATAATGGGTGTAGAATAATGAAGCGCAGATGTACAAGTGCCTGATTTGAAGAGGATGGATATGGGTGAAATTCAAACCAGCTGTATAAGATTTTACATAATACGTGTATGGGTGAATATATAAGAGAATAGCTTTTAACCAGTCATATTGGCCTCATACAGTGGATTTTTCATTATACAGCCTGAATGAACTTCTCCCATATTCTAATCAACCTCGGTGGTGATAGTTTAATGTAGGAGCGACAAGGAGCCCATCTCCACCGGCACAGCCTGGTGAAGGTCATTCACTGCAGTGGCCTGAATCGCTATTCTAGGCTGAGAGGGAGGGTGGGCTAGTCGACTCCCGCGACTGGGGCAAAAGTGGAATTACCCGACTGGGATCTAGGACCCTAGTTTAACCAAACTAAGCGAAAGAAAAAAATACATATAGAAGCCGGTCTATGTACATGTGCTCGCTTCTTTGTTTTCTGAAATAGTTGATCGAATCCTCCCAACTGGGATACACATGCCATGGTTTGTGCGCTATGGACTCCCAAACTATAACGTGTCTCTGAAACATTGATATAGGCCTGTGTGGCCAGGCTAACTACTCTAATACGGAACCAAAGTCCTTGTGGGTAGGTTTCCCAAAGATGTAGCACCAGAAATTACCCCAACCAGAAAATATCGATGGGGTTTAACATAAGAGGGGGGGGCTACTAATACATTAGAGCACCGTAGTGCGGGGACTAGCCGGGAGGATGAGTATATCAGGGTGTATTGGGGTAAAACCAGAAAATGACCAGTCGTAGCTTGGAGAGTATTTTTGACGCAGGAACAAAGCCGAAGAACCGACCAAGAGTTAAAGTGATGGTATTTCAATGTATCCACGGGTATTCCTCAAGGCTCTAATAGATTCTGGGGGTGCTTTCGGCTCAATGGAGAAAGTGTAGCATAGGAGTCCTTTAAGTATCGACTGGGTTGGGTAATTGTCCACCATGGCACTAGGTGCTACCACGGGAAAGGCAAACTGATATAAAGTGGCCCAGCTCGGTGGTCAGCGGATACAAAGGCCTAGCCGAATTAGTTCAGGTTATTCTGCGCGGCGAGTTGCATTGTGACATTGTCCTACACCTCTTGGCTTTTTAAATGAGGCGTATCGGGAATATCTGATTAAAACCCCTTTTAACAAGCCACTAGCTAAGCAACTGAATGAGTGATGGGAATATTCGTCAGTATTGTGGCCTATTAACTTTGCTCATAGATGTTACACTAGGCGCCAGAGAGTCACCAGTTATACATATCTGCATTACGACTATAGGATAAATGGACCGTTGTTAGAGTCTGCTACTCCCACTATTTCCAGCATTTAGCCGCGTACCACACTAACAACTCCATCCATAGATCCACATGGTTTTGAAATAAGCAATCTGAAGTTTCGTCGGAATGCTCGCCCCCAAATCCGGATTCCACATCAAGAATACTACTTGTAACCTGCGGCACTCTCAATAGTGACCCGCGAATCAAAAAAAGGCGACCATCAGCTGATTACATTGGTATCATCTACGCGAGGGGGAGGGACCGGCCAATCCAAGGCCCACTCGATCCGTCGCTAATATTCATAGCATAATGAACTGAGCGGACACAGCTTTGTATAGAAACACCAAGTTACAAATGGGCCACTAGATTATATAAAGTCTCACGACATTCCCCCTCCAAGATCAGACACCAACAGACAACCGCCGGGCTAATATATATACCTCCTGCTTCGCTTTACGTCCTCCGCCCTCCCAGTCACCTTTATTGACGTTTACACGCGCCAACCAACTCATCCATCCTCGCTACCAGTCCACCCAATACCATCACCCCTCTTGTACCCTCGCTCCTAGCCATGCAGCTCCCCAGTTTGACCTTGGTGGCCGTGACCGCCGCCGCCGCTATTGCCTTCGCCACCGCGGCCGTCCTACCCACTGCTGCCATGGATAAGGTCGCCAGCAGTCCACCTGAAAACTTAGCCCATGCCTCCAACGGAGCTCAGGATAACCCTGTGAATCGTGATGATGACGATATACCATATACGTGTGAATGTGGTTTAAAGTTTTACAATCGTATGCAGTACAATGCCTGTTACCATTCGCACTAGAAACCCTGGCCCTGTGGAAATCGACCTACCCTGAATACGTAGTATCGTCCGGCATGTCACTATCAATCGTCAGCAGTAGATATCAAATACCTCCAAAGATTAATACATCCATCCTATATCTAGATTTCATTTGTCCCATCGACATCAATTTCGACAGATTTCTATTGCAAATGTAGCGATTAATCCCTGCTGTTCATCTATTATAGGTTTTGCTTACAATCATTTGTATATCCCTTTTGTTGAACAATTGGTGCTCTCGTAGTCTTCGAGCTGGGATATAAAAGTTGTTGGAATTCTGGAAAGGAATCATAACAGGCATCCACCCATTGAGGATCACATTTTGAGAGCATCATTTCTAAAATAAAAAGGTTATTATTTATTTCGCCTACATTTTCAGAATGTTTTGGCCATTGGAATCCCTTGATTTCTAATCCGCCATCTATCTACAAGTATGAGTTCTGCCGTCTGTGAATCTAGCCTGTTTGTTTCCTTATGCAATTCTGCATGTGTTGGCTGGGAACCCTCGATTTCAACGCCTAGATTGTCCAAAGAAGAAATCCGAGGCCATTTCGCGCATTCCTAAGCCTGATACGGCAAAGGTAAAGCAACATAGTACTTCAAATCTTTTGATGAAGTCACCTGCCCCCATTACCCTATCATCCACTCTAAAAGGGTTTAGTAGAGCGTTAAGTACTAATGAGGGCCAAAAGGGATAAGCGTAAAAACGGTTTATTGTGAAGCAAATATTTAAGGAGGGGGCCCCCCAGAACTAGGGGGAGACGGGAGCTCTTGGTCTTAATAATCACCAGGGGGTGGGGTAGATCCCCACCCATCCTACTGGTCATTATCTAAAGCTGACCCAAATCCTATAGTCACCACCCAGTTAATTAGTCGCACCTCAAACCCCCTGTTACTAGTTAGGTTGCCCTGATAAAAAATACCCAACACTGATGTTTCTACAAAGTGTCCTTTGCCATCCTATTTAAAGTATCCTCCTCAATTACTTCACCTACACGCGGGGATTCAAGCATTGCCGAGGATTTTAGTGCTCATCAGCCAATAGCAGCCTAACCTTACCATACCTAGCAGTGAAGTATAAACACTTCAATAGTTACACTCATTTTCTTTTTGCATACGCACTACACTACCCATATTACTGGGAGAAATTTATTACGGCTGTATCGGCCTAGCCGTAAATTGGTTTATTGGCCATATCTATCGGCAACCAAACAGCGGCCTTGGCCAACGTGGAACAGACAGAGGCCAAGCCTGAAATTGAAAATAATTAGGGTTCGACATTCATATTTTCGTTGGTAAATTTAATAGTGAGTGACAGACTAACGGGTAGTGACTTGTCCGTAACAACCAGCTCAGTTCCCGACGCCATGAGGTCACCCAACCGCTTGGTTAGATTGGGGTGGGTAACGGCCTCCAGTTGGGGCGGACTTTGCAAGTATAGGGATAAGCCAGTGGCGCCCGTCTTAGGCGCCGTGTTCGTCGCCATGCGCAGATTAGGGCTCTGTAGCCGCAGGTCGGGCATCTCCCCCAGTTGTTCAATGAGTTCTGCTAGCTGTAGGGAAGCCGAAACGGTCAAGGTGCGTACTTCACCGCCACACACGGGACAGTCCGGGCGAGAAGCGTGGTTGTAGGTGTAAGTGTAGACCCCGTCGGTGCCCGTGTACATCATGTAATTGTCCAAATAGGGATGGCAGCCGGTGGTGAGTTTAAGGGCCTCGTTGACACAGGCGGCCGCGATGATGGCATTGGTCGAGGCGATGGCTGGAATGATGTTCTTGACCACCCCTTGGGTAAGCATATAAGTCACCCCGGGGATCTGGAAGGTGCTGGCCCGGGCCAATGCCTGCTTATAGACCCACTGAAGGTGCACTGGATTATCGGTATCTAGCACTTCATCTAAAGGCATAGACGGCCCAACGGGGATTGAAATGAGGGGTTGAATAGGGGTATATGTAGGTGTGAGACTATGCGTATCCAATACTTCATGCGACTGGTAATAACTGGTGTTGTTTGTTTTAGGTACTCTTAAATGCCAATAAATTTAACTATGGGCGATGGACAGGTGTGGGAGCTTCTCTGCTAGAAAGTACCTGGTTTTACTTCGGGCCATTTAATCATGGAGGCCCATTCTATGCAATGCTCGGGTAAACGCGGGGTGTTGGCTATGGTACAGATGGGATAGACCACTTGCTTTTTGAGTAGGCTAAGCGAACATTCGTAGCAGGAAGTGATTCGGGGGATAATAACACGGGCTTGACCATCGAAACCTAGTGCAGTACAAACCGGGATGCAAGTCGGTTTACACAGGTGAATAGTATGAGGCATATACGACAAAATGGATAAATTTATAATCAGCGGGCTGGTGAAAGGTAGTGAAGCAGAGTTCGGGCACCTGCAGAGGTATACAACCTCCAAGAAGATAGGATTCCTTCCTACCTTCGGTACCACCGTCGACCAGGGGTATAATGGAATCGGGGTCATCGAAGTCGGCCATGTCGATTAAGAATGCGTTCATCCACCGCCGGGCTTCCACGGAGTCTAAACCACAAATGACGATTTGGAATTTTGAATAAAAGTCCCAATCTTTGTCTTGGATTTTACAGTGGTATCTTCAGGGACCGAGTCATTCACCAATCCATCAACATTAGCAATTGAGTAAACGATCATAGGACGTCACAGCACCATCTACATTAGCCGAATATATGGGCAAGGCGACAGAAGGACTACACCCGATTAATCTTGCGGCTAAGCAAGCCGAATTTCTTCACGGTTCAAGCCAGTAGCTGCTACCCAGTGCTATATCATAAAATAATCCCAATGGCTCAATATTAAATGCGCGCTGTGACCAGCTGCCATCGGGGAATACCCCATCAGTAGCCGCACCACGTACTCGCAGGTTTTGGGCACTTACGGAGTCACTTTAACATCATCGATTCGTTCGGTCACAAACGCCGCGGCGGTATAGGCCTTGGACTGACCAACGTCTTTGGGTCGGAACAAGAACTGGCGGTTCAGGTTACTCACGTCGATGGTATCCATATCAATAACTGAAATATCCCGAAATCCCGACAGGGCTAAGTCCTTGAGAATTTCGCACCCCAAGCCGCCTGCGCCCACCACTAACACTCGACAGGTGTGCAGGAGCTGCCGGGCCGAGTCCGTTGTGGAGGTGGGATTACCTTCGGAGCCGACCTCATGGGAGGGCTCCGGACCGCTGGAGTTGGCCTGGGTATCAGTGGAGGGAGTGTCACCGTCCGCCTCGGCGCAAAAACCAAACGTCTCGGCGGGAAGTTTGGGGATAGTCACGGGCTGTATACAACGGTAGAGGGTTTCAAAGCGAGGGTAGCGGTGTTCAAATTCGGCCATAGTGGGCAAGGCGAGTATTACGACAGCAAACTGGGCAGTGGGAGGTTGGGCAGTACAAAGGAAAATGCAATGGGAATAGGTTACGAATAGCCAAGCAGCGGACTCTTAGTTACGCGGGAAAAAAGGGAAAGGGGCATTGTCTAAGTTTATTAAACGGTGGGCAACTCAGCCCAATAGGCCCCCTTCACCTTTTTCACTCGCACCCAGTAGTACCCGATTCCATTGAACACCCTTACATGGGAATCCCCCCCCCCCTTTTCAGCCTTATCGCTTACCAAGTGGCCTAATTCGTCGTTAACTTTGTACATAGCTATTCGATTTTACGTTTCAAAGCCTAGACCTACCTCACCCATTAGCCGCCACGACAGCCTGATCCTTGCAACAGTCCACTCCGCAGTTCTAGTCTCTTAAACCTTATTTTGTTCTAAAACTCCCCATTTCCTAGCCCTTCCAGCCTTCACCCCCTCCCCGCCAACGATGGAGGAACTCAATGCACAAATCCACAAATACGAAGAGTTCGTCAGTCATAAACTACAACCCGACCTAGCGACGGCCCTAACCGAACGGGACGCCGTATACAACCAAATCTCGGAATACCTCAAATTACGCAACACCATTGAGGTCTTCGACCAGAAAAAACTAACCTCTCTGAAAACCCAAATCGACTTGGGGTGTAATTTTTACGTACAGGCCCGGGTCCCCGACACGACTTATATTTTCGTCAGTGTAGGCCATGGGTTTCACCTCCAAATGACCCACCCGGAGGCCCTCGGCTATATTACCAGGCGGGAAGCCCAACTGCAGCGCAAGGCGGACCAACTCACTGAAACGGCCAACCGGATAAAAGCCCAGATCAAGACCGTCTACCTGGCCATTGCGGAGATTATGCAGCTACAAAGCACGGGGTAACTTCTCTGGAGGCGTAGGTGGTGGGGGAGCTGGCCTGTCTAGGCTGGTGGGACGGGCCTCTATTTATGATCGTGGGTTGTGGTCTTTACTAAGTCCGGTTTAGATTGTTGGCGCGGCCTCGAGGGGATGCTCTTTTAGTCGTCTTCGCTATCCACCAGCGAGGGCGTCGGTGTCAAATATGATAATTTATTTGCTGTGCGTTCGCACCAACCCACGTTTTAAATAGTCTAGTTACTGGCCCTCCAAATACCTTCATTACTAAATCTAAATATACATTTTTTGTCCGAACATGCCCTCTACTAGTATATTATGTTTGGCAATTATTCCTTATCTAATAATGCACCCGGCTACTAATGATTACATATAACTGTGAGGGTATATACGGGAACGGCGCTCATTTGTGACTAAATCTCCCATGTAAAATTAGGGACGGTTACAGATAGAGAAAATTACATGTTCCATTTGACCATGCCATGAACAGCTCATATAGGAGACGTGTTTGGGGCTGTTCAAATGATTGACTGGCGTAAACAGGGCACTATATTTAAGAATGGGGTTCGACCACTTGAACAAATGGATTATGGAAGGGGGGACCAGTAAAATAATAAGCACATAATTATGAAGACTTGGTAACTATTGAGTCTCTTAACATAACCAACAGTTGCTCAAATAGGCAGGGATACTGACGATGACCAATCAGTGAGATGCCAATAAAACTAATGTCTATCCGCCCACCATGACCCTAAGGCCAGTCCGGGCATGTCTTAGAAATGCATTTCAAAATATCTTAAAGGAAATGACCCATGAGGATACTAATGAAACAACCACTAACCAGCGGAGAGAAACCCTGATTCTAAGCAAATCATTAAAAATATTCTTATATTTACTTTCATAGACCAGAGAAGGAGGACTGTGTGCAGGGATTGGTGTGAACCACATAAATCGAAGGGAAAATCAACATAGCTAAACGAAGGGTGTGGAAAAGGAAAGGGAGAGGGGAGATATATGTATTTATATAGGAGGGAAGGGGACAATAGGGACAACAGGACTCGCGTGAACTTCACTTTGGTTGACCAAGCCAGGTCGGCCGACAGAATATAAGAAAAGGATATCTATGTCTGGAAAAAATATGAGTTTTATCTTGAAACTGCTCTAAACAAAATGGAAAACTCCGACCAACCCTTGTTCTATCCACCCAATCCATCTTCAAAGAACGAAGTAATCCACGCGGGCTTATATCCAAATACCCCCACAAGTGGTCAGTAACCCATCCAATTTCTTAAAGGTGCTTGATGATTTCGTTGGTGAAGGCAGTGTTAGTCGAGCGACCGCCCAGATCACCGGTAAGCACCTCACCGTTGGAGATGGTCTTCAGGACAGCGGCCTCGATACTATCGGCCTGCTCGTAAAGACGCATGTGACGCAGCATCATAACAGCGGACAGCAGCAGGGCAGTGGGATTAGCCTTATCCTGACCGGCGATATCGGGAGCGGTACCGTGGACGGACTCGAAGATGGAAGCGTCCCGACCAATGTTACCGGAGGGCGTGAGACCCAGACCACCAATCAGACCGGCGCACATGTCACTCAGAATATCACCATACAGGTTGGGCATCACCATGACGGTGTTGCTGAAGTTGGTCGGGTCCTGGGTGACATGGAGACAGGCCCGGTCGAGAAGGATGTCGTCGAACTTGACGTCGGGGAATTCGGCGGCCAGATCCTGGCAAGCGCTCAGGAAGAGACCGTCGGAAAGCTTCATGATGTTGGCCTTGTGCACGGCTGTGACGTGGTTGCGGCCGGTGGTCCGGGCGAATTCAAAAGCGAAACGGGCGCACCGCTCGGAAGCCTGGCGGGTGATGAGCTTGATGCTCTGAACCACCCCATCGACAACCTCGTGCTCAATACCACTGTACTCCCCCTCGGTATTCTCACGGATCAACACGGTGTCGACGTTTTCGTAGGGGGTCTTGTAGCCCACAATGCTCTTGCAGGGACGCACGTTGGCGTACAGGTTGAAGGTCCGGCGCAGGGTCAAGTTGAGCGAGACGTGACCCTTACCAATAGGAGTGGCCAAGGGACCCTTGAGGGCAATGGTGTTCTTCTGGATGGAGTGCAGGGCATCGTCGGGGATGACGGTGCGGCCGTTGCGGATCACGGGGGTGACATCGACTGACTCCCACTCGATGGGGACCTAATAGCAAGGAAGAGGTGTATCGTGCGAGTGGTGGTGGTAATTGGGTTGGGTTAGAACCGATGGGCTTAAATAACCGAGGGTTTAACCCATGATGCCGGGATAAGAGTAATAAAAGGGGAATATTTCATCACGATTCTAGTGACCAAAAATGCTACTGATGTTTGAACTAACCTTAGCCGCGGCAAAGACACGCTCGACCGACTTGGAGATCTCGGGACCGATACCGTCACCGGGAATCATGGTGACTTCGTAGTTACCCTGTAATTGGGACGCATTGGTATTAAAGCAAATATGAATTATTCAATGCAAAGATGTGAGTAAGGCAGCCTAATAATATATATATATGGCACGAGAGTGTGGTATGCCACTAGAATCGAGCCGGGGGTGAATGGGTTCCAGTACTGGCGAGTAGTATTTGTAGGCATATGGTATAATTAAGCTAGTGAATGTATATATATATATATCTAGTACTTACATTGCTGTTCTTCTGGCCGGCGTAGGTACCGATGGCCGAAGAAGTGGCAGTGGCCATGGTGCGGGCCAGCTAGAAAGGTGTTCAAGAAAACGAGGCATACCAATGGATAAAAGAGCAAGCAGGAGGGCATTAGGAAACTATTGGCGGCACACATGACTCGAGAATTACTCGATTGGGTGGTAAGTGGAATGTGCCCCGGTAAAGCAGGCTCGGGGATTGAGGGTATTGGCGACCAACTTACGTTCTTCTGGGCAAGCATGCCGAACAGGGAGGAGGAGCGAGTGATAAACATGTTTAAATCTAGGGAATATGAAGTGTGCGTGGCATGTCAGCAGTGGTGGGGATAAATTAGAAGAGGGGCGTGTGTGATTCACACAGTAGGCTAGTCTAGTAGCAGAATGGGGGCAGAGTAAGCAACCAAAGTGAAGGGCCTGAAAAGTTAAGAACCCACTGAACTCGATCCGAGACAGTTCCAGCACCGGGCGGGTTGCTCTATATGGAAGGAGGGTTACCTGAAACAACAAGGGCGGCTAATTGCGAACAACGAAAGGCTTACAGTAGCGGCTAAGCAAGGAACAAAGTGAGGTTGAGTGAATTAAATAGACAAAGGAATCAATCAATAAGAGCACGAAGAGGTGTAAGTAATGCGGCAACTAAAGAAAGGGGGGTTTGGGTAAATAAGGTGGGAGAAGTATTATAGCAGGAGGGCTTCGTTGGGAGATAGGCCGCGTTGGTTGGGTTGTGCAGACTGACGTACTGAGGGGAGGAGAGGGCAGCCACTTATTACTCTATTGGGGACGAGAATACTAGCGGTTGTAATCTATGGTGTCCCACACTCTCATAACAGCCAAAACTGTCTGTATAGTATATTCATCACCCGATATATGACGATGCACACGTACCCTTCTTTTATTATCTCTGCCACCTTATTTAACTAGGCTGAATGAGTGCGAAGCTGAGACAGTGTGTGGAGTTCCTTACCTTCTCCACTAGCCACTGCCAAATCAGTGCCGTGGCATCTCCTATTGGGTGCATCATATAGCAAAGAGGTGGAAGGCCACCCAACCAGTCGACGATCTTGGTGATAGATAACCGGGGCTAACAGATAATATATACGGGGATGCACGTCATAATCAGTAGTAGACCTCTTCTCCCTCAAATACATTGGTGCCTCCATGACAACTATAATTCACGGGTGATATAAAATACACCACCACCCGCACTCACTTTTCCGTACGACAGACTCCTGGCAACTCCTCGGCATCCGGACTTTATTCATATTCCAACAAATAATTATACCCCGGACAGAAGGTTGGTATATTAGGCAGAAATAGGGGGTTTGGGATGTAGGAAATACAGCGTTCGAATGAGAATAGAAACAAGCCACACGCCTAATGTGCCATAAGTATTGTTATAAAAATGGCAATTAAAAATACACTAAAAATAAATAAGACATAGGTGGTTGATATGATGAAATACGAAATGAAGAGCAACAGTACGGTACTCAGTGAAGGCATTAAATCGTTAATGAATGTGGTATAGAAAGATACAGTCGAAAAAGAATGCTGGCTCGGTGATAGATTGAGCCTCACCGCAGGCGGAATAGTGACAGTCCAAGATGACTACTACTACTACTACTACTACTGCTACCACTACTACTACTACTAAACCCGGCGGCTTCTTACTTCGTCCACCCGGCCGTCGAGATAATAGTCGACCCCATGGAAATCGCCCCGCTTGGTAAATTTATTATCCAGTGCTGTCGACCTATCGTAGGCATCGGTAGGGCTCTGACCAACGAGTGTGGCCGTGCTGTCCCGGCGGGGTAGGACGCCCCCCTCCCTCCTTGATTCCAGGCCATAGTAATAATCGGTATCCCGACCATCACCATCAATCATTGACCGTGGTTCGGGACAGTGGTAATGCAGTAAGCGCATGGAATCCAAAGGTACTATCCCGACTCGTCCACCGAATAGGGCCGCTTTAAGTTGGTCTACTAGGGCGTCGGCCGCCTCCTCTTCGCTCAAGGCAGTCGATCGGTTGGGAGAGGAAGAAGTGGTCCACAAATCGACTAGCCGGTTGTACCAGTTGGTGGGGGCTACGAAACCAATGAAACAGGTGGCCGTTAGTTGGTCGAGTAAATAAATGGGTTGGCCTGGACTGAGGCGAAGGTGCGGGAGAAATGAAACGGGGCGGCTCTTGACGCGGGCGGTAGCGATCGCTTGGCCCCGGATGCGCGGGTTACGCGCATAATGGACGATAAGGTCGTAGAGGGAAGTAAACACGGGGAGGCTTCGATAGTCCAGTGTGGAATCTTCCCCACTGTAGTCTGATGTGCGGCTCAGGGTATTCGGGAAAATCATGCTTGCGGCAGTTTAAAAAGTGACTGCTAATATATATATATATAATGTCGCCCTAGCAAAGGGAGCAGCTGATGAGGAAGATATGGGGTGGTAATGTTGCAACTAAAACTATGGGAAGGGATTTAAGCGAGGTAGGGGGGTATAGCTATATTTAAGTAGGAATATTTCTCATGTAGAAGGCACGGGTACCCAGAAACTAGCACGGAGCAGTACAGCGGCGATAGATTCCGTTTGTAGAAAACAACAAAAGGACAACGAAGTCGGAAAATAAAGAAAATGGACTACCATATAATGCCGTCAAAATGGAAATAATAGAAGACTCTATTTTCTACCATCTTTATATTCCCCACACGACATAAAGAGCACCATCGCCCAAAGTCCCCAAGATCCTTCCTTTTCCTCTTACTCCTCCTCCCCCTCCTTCCCTCCCCTCCCGGTGGGGATTTGGTGCTATTGGAGTGTCTCCCTTGTGTAGCCCTGACTAGAGTAATGATAATAAAATAAAAAGGGCAGCGGCGCGTAAGGACGGACACAGGGAGGCAAGGGGTGAAAAAAAATAGTAATTGAAGGAGAAGAGGAGAGGAGAGGGCACAGAGCGAACACCAACCCCGAGACGGGGAGAGAGTGTGTGTGAGGGAAGGGAAAGGGATGGACGACGCAGACCCTGGCGGGTGTTCGTATAACGTAGGTCAAAGCCGCCGGCATGGGCACTAGTTGGAGTCCCAATGACCGGAGTGATTCGACCAAGACGAAGCAATGTACTACAATGGGCAGAGGCATGTTAGGAAAAAGTCGCATAATTCAACTAGGAAAACCAGTCTGGGAAGGCGGGCCATGTCAACAACCATCTAGTTAAAGGTTTTAACTACCTACGTACCCTGATGACCATATTTGGGCAAGCCGTATGGGTCGCTGAGGAACCGACATTACATCCGATAATTCGAACCTGTTGATAGTCTATGCAGCCCGCAGAACCAGTGATTCCGTCCCACACGACCATCCTCCCGCGGTTGCCATCCGCATCTTTGGGTTTTATACATTATCTAACCAACAGAGAAAGGGAGAGGGGGGAAAGGAGGGGTTGCAGTAATAATAATAATAATAATAATATGGATACTCCCCTTTCTTCGCTGGCCGAACGGTAACATACCTTATTGTAGGGCACATGTGAGCCAAGTACGCCGTGGAGCTATGTGGTTGTTGCCACTGTGTTTCGGGAAAATATACACACACCCAAACCTGTATCTATCGGTCTACCCCTTTATTCAATGAGAGGAGAGGTACAACCGGTGTAACCAACCTGGTGGACGACACCCACGCCCAATAAACACCCGAAAAAAATGCAAGGGAAAGTCGAGGTTACAATGGCCGCTCTAGTTCTGGTAGATGCGACTGCATTTGTTGTTGTTGCTGTTGTTCACTCTCGCATAACACCCTTTTCTCTCTCCCTCTCTCTCTCTCTGATAGCTGGCCTTCCTAGCCGCTCCTCGTCTTTGCTATTATAATCCATAACTATTATCCAAGCAAATAAGCCACATAGGAATGGCAGTTCATGCCTCAGCTTTGGATATAATTGTTCGGGGACGGATATTAAACATTATGTAAAGGGATTGTTTGACCTTAACAGGGCGGTTTAGACTGGACACTATACCAAGTGTACAGCCGGGATGGTTTAAACAGCGGTATACCTCCTATTTCGCCACTAGTACTTATATCCCCGGATTAGAGTGATAGGCCAGGCCAATAAGCACCCCAGTACCGAGGCCGGGGCTGCAACGTCGCCGAAACGCCGTAGATTGATACTCCGCATTGAAGATAATTGAAAGGAGGTTGGTTAAAGGTTCCAGTCCAGACCTTCGATCAGCCCACCCGTCCTTACCACTGATTATGGTTGAGTGGGGGTTTTTTTTGGTTCCCACCGGTAAAGGTACGTCGGTAATGAATTAAATGAACTGATAGCATAACACACACACCCTCCCCCATTGTGGACATACCAGCAGACATATATGAACAACGTCCTGAGTGAAACCCCCAGCCGAGCCATAGACCGTGGCATGTATGTGCTGATATCATACTCAGATGGCTTTTATGCCTTTGGAATGTGTTACGACACTACAAGTGCAATTACGTGAGAATAATCACCACCACATCCTGGTCAGCGAAGCAGACATGAAATGGCCCAATTCACTAAGGCTAATTCGATGGCCAATCTTCGCATAATATAGAGGGGACTTGGAGATGAATTGCGGATTACTACCCCTCCATATACCCCTTAACATCATCTCGTAGTATACCATATACAGCCCAACTCCTGGACAGATGATAATGAAAAAAAAAACTAGGACCACTACACACATCCTCCTCTAGAATACTTCCCCAGACGGTAGATAGATAGACCCTGACTATGCCCATACCAATTACCGATTCAATAACTAGCTGGACAATGCTCAGGGACTCACAACCATTGATTACGAGACTCCTGAAGTAATGACTATTTCTTGATGGTATACCAATGTGAACAGTCCGAATGGGAAACCAGGGGTGGGCGGTTGTACTATAGATTTAGGTGTAAAAAGATAAAAATAGGGGGGAGAGGGCGGGGAAATAGCGGAGTAGTAAGCAAACCAATAGACCTCCTTAACCGCGTTGACCCCTGAAGGCTTATCATATGAGAGAGGGGGGAAGCAGTAATCAGCATCTTAGCAGCGATTTATCCTCAGCCATATGAACTAATAACGAAAGGCCCAACAACAGCTAAAGACCTTATTGAATGTATAATGAGAGGGCCACTCCTTTCCAACTCGCCATCTCTCGCGCATCCCAAATAAGGGGACCCTGCGCATTATCGCCAAATGATTACTACAGTATTAACTACTAGCCCAACTAGGTGAATGGGGGAGTATGGTTGTGTGTTGCAGTTGCAGTCGACTATTAGCAATGCTGATCCAGGAGCGATCACACAGACAAGGTAAAGGGCGGTGGGGTAGCTGAAAGCAAGAGCGAGATAACCGGCTTTTGGAGTAGCCGAATTGGCCTGAGGCATACGGTGTCTAGCGAAGGACCGGTCTCACCAAACACCTCCAACAAAAACAAACCCCCCCACGTTGGCAATATGGTGAAGATACTCTCCCCTTCGGAACAATGGCAGCAAACCGCAATAGTATAAAACGATAGAGCAATCCACTTCAAAAAAACTTCAGATCATCATCTAACCATCTCATTGTTACCATTGCATTTGCAAATTCACACCGCTTGGCCTAGCGCCCTTCATCCATATCTGCCTACGACCCCACTCTTTCTACCATTACCCACCAACAATCCTACATTCTGCTACCCCGTACTCTTCCTTATTACCAATATTACATTCATTAATTTTCCTCATCTCCCAATTACCTAATCCTTTCAAGCTAATCAATCCCCCTCTCCTCCCATCAACATTTTTCCATTTCATTCGAAAAAAAAATATGAAGGTCCACGCTGCTCTCTTCCTCGCTGCCTCTGCCGCCGTTGTTCTCTTGGCTACGCCTAGCACCGCCGCTCCTTTTGAAAAGCTGCTTGACAATGTGGTGTGCATTAATGCCAATTTGGCCAACAGCGGATCTCCTCCCGGTGGATCCAAGGCCTGCAGTGAGTCTTCTTCCGCCGCGCCCGAAACTGGCCTCTACGAAGATACCGATTCTCCTAGTGATGGTGAATCCGCCGAATTGACAGACTCCAAGGGTCCTATCGATGAAGCCGCCAGCGACACTCCCAGTGAATTAACCGATGATTCCAACGAAACCGCCGAACTCGAACAAGTCCCCACAGCCGGTAATGATGATGATGATGATGATGATGATAGCAATTCTAACAAGTCCATGACCGTTGGTCCCTCTCGCCTGAATACTACCCCTCCGATGCCCCACGACAGCGGTGCCCCTCTCCAACCCAGCCGCAAACCCAAGCAGGGCGAGGTGGTCATTCAAGTTGAGGATTTCCCCGGTATGGCCCATGTGCGTCCCCACTGGCCCCATTTCCCCAAGAAGACCCCCACGGCCACCCCCGCTCCCCAGCCCCGGCCTACGGTCGCGGGTCAGAATCAGCCTGAGTCCGACCCTGAACTTCCCCATCCCCCCACTAGCCCCTACGAAGGGAGCCACCCCCCCACCGGGCCTTCCCCCCCAAAGGAACCCAAGACCCCTTCCGGTGAGACCCCCACCAACCCCCCGGAACGCACCTACCCCATCCCCAAGGAGCCCAAGGAGCCCAAGACCCCCACTACCGAAGGTCCCCGCAACCCCCCGACCCCTACGGACCCCGTTCCCAAAGAACCCAAGACCCCCACTACCGATGGTCCTCGCAACCCCCCGACCCCTACGGACCCCGTTCCCAAAGAGCCCAAGACCCCCAATACCGATGGTCCTCGCAACCCCCCGACCCCTACGGACCCCGTGCCCAAGGAGCCCAAGACCCCCACTACCGATGGTCCTCGCAACCCCCCGACCCCTACGGACCCCGTGCCCAAGGAGCCCAAGACTCCCACTACCGATGGTCCTAACACCCCGCCGACCCCTACCTATCCCGAACCCAAGGAGCCCAAGACTCCCGAGGTCGAAGTACCCACCAATCCCCCCACATGTCCCGAATACCCCAACTGTCCCGGCACCCCATCGACCTACTCCGCCGCTCCCGCCCAGGTGGTTCCCAACAATAAGCCTGCGGTCGCTGTAGCTCCCCCCGGCCATGCCCGCCCCCAACCCCACACTACGGTTACCCCCACTTCTGCCCCTACTTTCGTGGGCGCCGATAGCAATACTAATGATGATGAGGAACCCATTGAGGTGTTTGAACATCCCCCATTCAACCCCACCCCCTACCAAGCGGGCAAGCCCCCCAAGCCCACTGATTATGTCGCTAACTAATTTCTTAATTTCTAATTGCATAAAATCTTGATTATGGATTATACTTTTGAATAAAGCTACCCAGCAATTTTTTTCAAGTGAAATCTCCCACGGAACCAGAAAAATACTTTCACAGATATCCCATTGAATTACTTGAGACTGGGCCCATAAGACAGTTGTCGGACTTGAGTTAGTTATGTGTCCTGCTTCCTTTCCTCACTTTCACCCTATACACTTTTCCCGTTAACATGGTTAAACTCCAACTGTCACTGAAGGCCGACTTGGTCAATGTCACCGACCTGCAGCCCGAAGACGAACACTTCGACTACCATTTCAAAGTAAGGTCCACTATTGAGAAATAGTCCTCCACAACGCCATGGCGTGAGGGCCCCACGCCTTTCCCAAGGGAGGACACATGTACCGTTATATCGCGAATGGGTGAAGTACCTAGCGGCTCTAGCGTCACCACCCATCCGAGTTTAGCCCAAATGGGTTCTTCGTTCGCCCGCCCCCTCCTCATTGCCTTGCTATGCCTATTTTCATTGACCGACCTCTCCTGGCCGCCGCCTTCTTAGATTAAATGTAACAGCTGCCATGAAGTAAGCGACAATTTTATCACGATTAACCGGATCGAGACCACCCCCATGTCGGGCAGTCGCGGCGAGGCCAATTTGGTCATGAAATGCAAGTTCTGTAAGCGGGAGGGTTCAGCCGGTAAGTTGTTTCATAGGGTTATAGAGTCCTCTTTACCCCTCTACCTTTTTGTACCACCACGGGCCCATGGCAATGGTCTCGTCTTTTTATTTGCGGTCCTTAGGCCGCCGGATGGCCCTCCACTAGGTTTGTTTGGCATTTGGTCGCAGCTATCTAATATTTGTACTGTATTGCGCCCATTTATATATATATATATATATGGTGTTTTCTATGGTTACCGCACCTCCGCCTCTTATAAGGCTTCGAGTCCAGCTCCCTTAAACCCTATACCGCCGAAAGTAGCGGCCAGTTTGCTCCGATTGCCGTCTTGGAGTGCCGGGGTATCGAACCCGTTGAATTCGCCCCCATGGTTAGTGCCTACTTTTACAATTAGTATACTGTCGCATTTGACGGTATAAAACCACTGTACTCGGTTGTTACTGTCACTCAATTAAGTGATTCCAATGCCTAACATGCCTATAACTCAAACCCTTCTGCTCCAAACCGCTGGGTTAATTATTGCCTTTTTTTT
>JANBQC010000161.1:30834-49414 GCA_027576995.1 Dimargaris cristalligena
AACAAGTGAATTAATAATAAAGCCCGCGCCGAGGGAAATCGAACCGAAAGATTACTGGGTAGATAGAAGGGTGGATAAGTGAGCATATATATATACTATTATTATGGCATCATATAGAAGGGCAAAGCGAGGATAACCGGACCAAGGAACAATAGGTGAAATACAGTACCATGAAGGCGGCCTAGGGTTATAGAGCCGGGGCCTGGGAGCCCTTGGATATTTATATGTCCCAAACTCTGTACCTGTATCTCGCAAAACTCCGGTACTGTTAATTGCATTCACGTGGGGAAGCAATTGGAAGCAGAGAGAGGGGAAAACCTAGTTGTGGGACGGTGCCGACGGGAAAAACGGCCGCTCGTCTACGAAGGGACTGGTTGATTCTTGGATTAACCAAGTCCCGCTTCGCCTACGCTTGGCGATAGCAGGGCAATGGAAAAGGGGGGTGGAGGGAGAAGGGGCGGGTTGCGGTGTGCAGTCGACTCTGAATAAACATATTATATATAAATAAAAACAGAACGAGACGAGTCGAGTCGAGTCGAGCAAGGCCATGGAGAAGTGGTGTGATAGGTGAGGCTGTGCTATCAAAGAGGCCGTGAAAGAAAAGGATTCGAGTTTATCGACTGGTAAAGCGGGCTAGTCATTGGACCTAGCTTCAACTACAAGGGCGGGGTATTCAACCAGCTAGCTGGTCGTCAATAAGGAATGTGCAATATAATTAATCGACAAATAGCGAAATAAATGGATTAGGCCAAAAAGAGGGAAAAGGGACGACTCATGGTGCCAGATTTATATATCCGCTTGCCAATTGTGTGGGTCGATTTAGTGAGTGTATAACAGATACAGTCGCTGGCCAGCTATGGCTTCTCCGGCCCATTTAAGACTAGATCCCTCCCTGCCTATTATGTCCCTCCACCCGCTTACCCATTTAAAACAATACCGCCCACGGACCATTGTGTACAACCTACTATCGCTCGTCTAATTATACGATACTATACTATACTCTGCTACACATCCTCATTTCTCTTCTCTTCTCCCCCGTTATCCAAGCTTAATTCTACTGGCCTATTCGTCGCCCTTCTATCGTGTGCGACCACGACTCCCTCAATTAAGGCGCCCAATCGCCAAGGCCCCGCAACCACAGACATCACTAATATCATCACCATGACCGCCTATTGTTCCACCTTCATTACTGCAATCATTTCATATAAATATTATATATGCGGGGTTTTAGGCCGTTTTCATTCTTTGCATACCGCCCCTGTACCTGCATAGCAAAGCTGCATTTCCGGGCGATGCCCTCCTATATCCCTCGGTTGGCACCTGCACCCATGCCACGCCATTTTATTTCCTCCCCCATCTCCATTTATAAGATCAGCAATACCGCAGATGCCGTCTCTTTAACCAGGTCCATCTGCTGACACTGTGCCAACTCTAAAAATAGATTCGTGTTCTTTTGTTCTTTACCTGAATTGGTGTGAGACGATTGATAATGAAAATCGCTATAAAAAAATTGACATGTTAGTCCCTTGGTGGAGATCCTGCATCGGTAAATTGAAACAACAGGAGCAGGAAAGTAAAGGGGAATGGGACAGTAATACCAAACTATGCAAGGGAGGAGAGGGAGGGAGGGGGTAATTCACGAGTGATTTACTTGTTATTTTATACAACCCCCCCCCTCACATCGGAATTGTTGAGCACCGGGCCAACAGGGCGCGATTAAGTTTAACGGGCGCAGGACGGTAATAAGCGGTGGATAGATTTGACATTCTTAGGGGTACGTGCGGTTGACATTGAGTGGTAGACATCCTCTTCCTTCGGACCAATTTCCGGCTATTATAAATGGAACGATCGCTTAAGCAATATATATATTCTCCACCTAATCTTAAATCCCCCCAAAAAGGCTACCTGCCTAGAAATTGACGGGCGGGATACATTTGACTGCAGGAGTATCCTATTTATTCCGAGCAGCACAGTACCAATAGCCCTTATCTGTCCAACTTTTGGACTGAAGTCCCCTCTTCTCCACTGTTCGTTCCACCGGTGACATTGCCCCCCAAAAGTGGGTGGCCCCCACAGTGCAAAAAAAGGGGGGGGACATACAGATTACCTCCATTGACTGTAGTGGTGCGATAGTTTAATTTATAAATTGACTTGCGCATGTGCTCTATAGTCCTCCTTTAGTCAGCCAAAAATCGATCGATTAAGATATCCCCCGATTACCATCGGGCTTAATCACTAGTTGTATCGAGCTGATACACCCCCCAGTTAAATGACTTATCCACACTGCCCCCCCCATCTCTGTCCCGAATACTACTCCTCGGTGTACTGATGTCATCAGTAAATAAACGTCGAAAACGAGGAAAAGGTAGTGAAAGGTATACCACGGGTGGGCAAGGAACCCGCCTCCTAATTCGCCGAATTCATCCGTCCTACCCGCACTATTTTTGGCGTTTCTTGGCGGTACTTCTTGGGACACTCTTCGACTATATTTACTCCCAGTAAAGTAATAGACAAAGAATGTTGCTTGTGTGATACATGAATAATACGTATCCCTTACTTCGGGGCCTCGGCACATCTACTCGTGCGGGCTGAGCAGCTACCAACTTCGGAGACACGCTTCAGTCAACTACCCCCAACTGGCCCATGAAGAGGATTTCCTTCAACCTCAGCGGTGGTGCCTGGTATCAATGGAACGGCTTTATTCCAGTAATATTGGTGCATTTCCTTCGCGTTTAACTTACTTCCCCATGATTGAGTTTGATTGACTCGACCAAGGTTTTTATTTTTATTTTGGGGTACATTGCCAAAGATGATGAATGTTTTTTAAGCAGGTGGGGGGATAGGCCTTCCATCTGTAAACCAATGAAGTTACATTGGAAGCGTTACAAAAGGTAGAAGCATGTCGCTTTTTAAAGTATAAGGCCCGTTGGATCAAAGTCAGGTTATTGTATCACAGGCTAAGCCCGGCCTATAGCAGTCGGAGGGGGCTATACGTTTTATATAACATTTGGAAGATCCTAGTAACCCGTACCTTAGGGAAATCCCAGATAATAAGATGGCGATATAAGTGAACTGCGTATGAATTCAGCCGAGGGTAATAAATATCAATCCCTCCCCTCCCACCCAGTGTATAGTGCATGCGTATCTATTATTCCCCTGAAGACCAGCGACATGGCTAGGAAACGCGATGGTAAAAATCCTACTGCCCTCCGCCATTTGCTTACGGCTGGCTAATTCTACTGGCCAGAATCTCCCCACCTTTTCCCAACTGGCATCGGAGTTATTCCGGCCCTCCTGACCTATTCGATAGGTCTGGTTAAATCTCCCATGCGCACCATCTGCCTGCCTGATTGACCTTTTCGTTCCAAGCCAGCTTCATCATCCTCGTCTTTGCGGTTCATCCCCTTCGTCTACACCATCTCTTACCTTCTTCCCTGTTTGTAGTTCGACAGCTCGTCTCCTTTTACAACAACAGCACCCGTACACACATACACCTCCACCCCAGCACCATGCGCGCCCTCACGCTTTTACTGGCTGTATGCTGTGCCGTGACTTACGTTGCCGGATACACCATCACACTGAAGACTTACCAGCACGACTGCTACCATGAGGAAATAAAGAAGGACTCCTTCTACACCATCTCGTACGAAGTCGGCGGTAACGATCTCGTTGACTTTATGGTAGGTGCCTAACCCCAGTGGCTCCTTGAGCGGGATCTGGATTCCTACTTTTAACTTGGACCAAAGACAGCCAACGGATTCCACGGGGTGTACTTCGATAAACTCCCCCATCGTCACCCGCTGTCACCGAGAATGGAGCTGGTCTTCGTAGAAGTCCTTACCGCCTTATTGTAAGCCACCTCAGTCGTCTGTATCTATCTCTAACCACTTTCTATATATATATATATATGCTTCCCCCGGCCACCCCTTCCTTTGCTACGTACAGGTGACAGGCCCTGATGGCCTCTCCATCAAGAATATTCTCCAGCAGAACAGTGCCAACTTTGACTTCCCGGAACACCTGGCCTCGGGCAAATACACCTACTGCTTCATGAACCCCACCAGCTCGCCTACTGACAAGACCATCAACTTCCATGCCCATGGAGTGGATCACGATGAACTTATGCCCATTGAGGAGAAGGCCAGTCCGCTCGAGAAGGAAGTCATCCAGCTTGCTCAGTCGATTGAACGTATTCTGGACCACCATGATTATATGATCGTGCGCGAGGAGGAGCACCGCGATAGTAAGTACCTCTGCCTGTCCCCTTCATACCGCGCTTTGTATATAAATTGAGCAACTATATACCTCCTTCTTGATTTCCTCTTACGGATAGTTGTATAGAGCACCCCGGGCTAGATGATTGGTTAAATCCTATCAAGCGATTTGGTTTCCCCCGAAAATTACGGCGACCTCTAACCGGTATTATCATCTATATATATATATATATCTTTGCATCTCCCCTTTTCAATTACAATAGCCGCCGAAAGCACCAATTCCCGTGTCAAATGGTGGGCCGCGGTCCAGATCTTCCTGGTTGGAGCCGCTTGCGCCTGGCAGATTTGGTACCTCAAATCCTTCTTCGAGGTCAAGCGCGTTGTATAAAAAAACACTCGGATTCTCGGACCTGGCCCCCCATATGCATAGAAGAGCTGATCCGGAAGGTGGGGAAAATCCAACCCTACCTATATCTTGCCCCCCACCCCATAGTTCCTTCTATACCTGATCGGGTTCACTCTTACAATTCCTTTGCGTTGCCTTCCTTCCTTCCTTTCTTCACCACATTAACTTTGTACTGCAGGGGGAATAGTCTGGTTTTCTGTATGTTCAATTTATACTCTCTGCTATCCCTGCCCGTTCTACTTTCTAAAATTTACAGTCGACTTCATCATATTAAACACTATACTACTTATACATTGGACGGTTTAGAGCTTGCTTGGGCGTTCCGTAGGGCAAAACACATACACGCATATGCGCAGAGCAATCGTAAATCAGCATCTAAACCCCTGGAGTATTTTAGTATCTGATAATTGCTAGTCACAGAAGAACATCTAGAAAGCCACAACTCAAGATCAGGGTTATCTATAGTCTATTTTCATAAAACTTGGATGTCTACAATTTTAACATGGGGTGTAACGGTAGATACTATTAATCTTCAAAAATAAAGAATGTGGGGAGAGGAGGAGTGAGAAACAACAAGGAATGGGTCCGGTTTTAAGCCTTCGAGGCCGGAGTCGAAGCCGAAGCCGGTGCATTTTGAGCCTCTTCCAACATATGTTTTTTAATGGACTTGTACACATCCTCCGCCTCACGTTCCCGCCCGTAAGCATCGACGAATTCACCGCGGGGATCCATGAGGTAAAAGAAAATGGAGTGGTCGACCAGGTAATCCTCGTCGGGTTGGGCCGCGGGGGGTTTACTGAAATAGACGCGGTAGGCGCGGGCGACCTGATTAATTGCATCGAATGAACCAGTTAATCCGACCAACCGCGGATGGAATTCCTTGACGTATTCCCGGATTTCCGGTACGCCGTCGCGCTGGGGATCGCATGTCACAAAGATGGGCGCAACGGGGTTATGGGCCTCGTCCGGCTGACCCGTGGCCTGAGCGGGGGGTACGACCGTGGCGTCTTGATCCAACAAGTCGAGGACCTCCCCCATTTTATCCAGTTCCTCGGGACAAATGTCGGGGCAGTGGGTGAAGCCAAAGTACACCAGCATGAACCGACCGCGGAAGTCTTGGTTTGTGACCGAACGGCCGTTTTGATCAATGAGGGTGAACGGTCCCCCGATGCGGGGTTTACCCACCACTTCGTCGGCTTTGAGCTGGGCTTTGGTTTGGCTGATGCGCTCCTTTTCGTAGCGCAGGTAGCCGTAGAGACCCGCGCCGGTTAGGAGAAATACCAAGGCCGCCGTGGGACTAAAAGGTCCCAGGTGGCTACGTTCCTTCTCCCGGCCTTCGTGAACAGGCCCGGTGGTGGAGTAGGCCCGACGGGTCTGACCGGCCCCGCCCGAAGAGAAAGGGGTTGCCAGGCGATGAAGCGGAAGGGCGGCGGACTTGGTTGGGGCGGAGTGGAACATGGCGGGGGAGAAGGCGCGTGACCGAGAGGCGGCTCCCAAGCGGGAGGCCTGTATTAGATGGATATATATATCTATATAATTTGATAAATTATTATGATCGATTATAGACGCATGGTCAGCCGAGGGTCTTTGAGGGGGGGATAGGGAACCAGTCCGGCTCTATCTAAGCGAGATGACCAGCTGTTTTCTGGCTAAACGGTAACAACGGCAACACTTACCACAGGGCAGGCCCGATTCCAAATTAGCGAAGCCATGGCTGGGATAGACGTAACGGATAAAACCGGTGAAAAAAATAAGGTCGGCGAAAGGTTGAGGTGATAATATATAAACCAAAGCTTAGTAATTGGGAAACAACAAACGGAATGGGCTGATTAGACCAAGAAGGGGAGAGAATGCGGGAAGGGGGGGGGATCTTGGCCTAGAGGACTTGTGCGACCCCCCTTCTCCACCACTAAACTTCACATGGCCTCTGAGGCATTCAGGTCCAACTGAAACCTAGACTTGAGTTATGCGACTGTGTATGGTGGAAAGAGGTAGAGAATGGGGAAGGTGCCGCAGCCCAAAAAACAATCGCCCTTATAAAAAGAGTGACGAAACCACTGACCCAACCAGCTTGTAGTCAAGTGTGTGTATGCATCATGTTGGCTTTAAAATGGACTTAATAATCACCTGTTCCCGTTCCTACTTCCCCTTCTTTTCCATGACCATTAATAATACTAACTCCCCCAAGATCCCAAGATACTCGCCTAATTGAAGATGTTATAGAAAATTTAATAAAAATATATAATCCTAATGGGATATGTCTTAAATCAACGCACATAGTACACATGAGAAACACAGCCGGAAATAGCGTCAAATTGAACCTAGGAAACCCTAGGCAAATACAGATATAAATAAAACCAGAAAAATCAAAAAGGTAATATTGTCCTAATGGACTCCGTCGTCTACTGCGAGAGGAATATGATAAAAATGACCGTCCAGCTCAGTATAGCCCGGTGGACATCCCTACATAATCATAAAAGTGAAATGATGTGAAAAATACAACTGGATATAAAATAAACGGAGGGTGTCCGCAAATTCCCTAAAAATAGGAATTAAAACAGATGGGCTATAAAGTCTCGCCTACAACAAACGGAATGTAAAGATAAAAATAAGAATAGAATGACGAATAAATCATGGAATCTAGCGCTTCTCCTTCACCAAAACCTGTAAACAAATGAAGGACACCAAAATAAAGACCAAGAACATGGCCCCCAATTTCGTCACATCCGGCCAATAATTGGCCGCATTGAACCCAAATGTGGACAAAATGGTGGCCCCGGGGACGTCGATTTCCAACCCAAACTTCTTTTCGCGCAGCTGCAGATATTTCATCTCGTTTACGATCATCGATTCGAGCGCGTAGTTGAAAATGGACAGGTCCTTGAGGAAACCCATATAGTAAGGGATGGAGTCCTTGTTGAGTAAGAGACCGCCGAACAGCATGCTAAAGAGCATAACGAGACTGCTGAGGAGATTGGCGACACTGAGTTCGCGACAAATAATACCAATGCATAGGCAAATACTGGCCGAGGCGAGATTGAACAGGACCAAAACGAGCACGAATTTGGCGAAGTGGTCGGCACCCGACACGAGGCCCACCATGGGGTACACGATGGCACCGAGTAGGAGGGGCGGAATCACGCGCAGGGGGAAAATGTCGAAGATGACTTTGGCGCCGAAATACGTGATGGGCGCGTAGTATCCGTTGGCCCGCTCACGCATGAATAACACCCGTTCGGTGGCGAAGGTTTGCAGCGACGTCATACAACTAAATCCGAACAAAGCACACAGGAAAAAAAAGACGCCCATACGGTTTTGGAACCCGGAAATGTCGTCCGATACCTGGTAGAATAGCATACCGCAGAGAATCGCGAGGAAGATACTGATGATATAGTGGGTCATAAGGAGGAGGGGATCCCGGACGAGGTTTCGGAAAGTACGGTCGGCGAGGATGGTGAATTGGGTGGCCCAGGATGGGCGACGGGGTGCAGTCAGAGTGAATGATTTGGTGGAACTGGACAGTCGGCCGATGCTAAGGCGTTGTTCAGCGCCGCCGCCGCTGCTGCTACCGACCACAGTGGTACCGTTATCCGTATCGTCGTTGCGCGATCCGCCATCGCTGTGGGATACCTCAGCCATGGTTGCGGTACTGCGTAGGCGGTCCATTTTATCAACAAGATCCTCGTTGACTACACTAGCCCGGTACTGCTGCACCAAGGTCAGCAGGTGAGTCGATGCCTCCCCACCCCGAAGATTCGTCTGGTCGGTATCACTGTGGCCCATCGTGGCACGGAATTCGCCCAACAGAGGGATGGAGCTGCCGGCATCAGGGTGACTATCCGAGAGTCCGTCCTCTTCCACCTCCAGGGATGATCGGGTCAAATCTGCGATGGAACGTTGGTGGGGCGTATTTGAGAAAGAACGACCGGTAGGCGAGGTCAACTGGGGCGAGTATAAGTGATCGTCCTGTTCTTCACGGATAGACCGTTTACGTGTCCCGCTCGGGCGGGTGACCCGGGTAGGTGGGGGCGGTACCGCCACGTCAGACTGGGTCGGTGTCTTTGATCTGGCAACGGCGGGGGACCTTCCATTATCAGCATTGGCATGCGATAGTCCAGCAACACCGCTTCCCTCGCCACCATTATGGCGGGAAGCGTGTTTGGTTAAATCAACGACAAAGTCGGCGATATTAAACCCAGGGGGGCAGGGGTGGCCTAAAGACTCAAAGTACGGCTGGCAAGCCCGTGCGGGTCCCGAATACACCATATGACCTTCCGCCAACAGCACTAATTGATCAAACAGGGCGTAAATATTACTCCGGGGTTGGTGAATGGTAAATACAATCGTACGCTGATACGAGCGGGCCAAATTGACCAAACATTCCACCACATTATAGGCGTTGTAGGCGTCCAATCCGGACGTGGGTTCGTCTAGGAAGAGGATGGAGGGGGAAGTCACCAATTCACACGCGATGGAAACACGCCGCTTCTCGCCCCCGGAAATCCCGCGGGAGGTACTACTACCAATGCGACTGTCTTTGATATCCATAATCCCCAGTTCCCGCATCGTTTCCAAGACGCGGGTACGTTTGGCGGCGTGGGACATGTCGCGGGGCAAACGTAGGAGGGCCGAATAAAGGATGGTTTCGTAGACGGTCAAGGTGGGCATAAGGGTGTCCTCCTGGTCTACGAAGCCCACAACCCGTTTGTATTCGGCATCGTCGACCAACTGACCATTCACCAACACCTCGCCGAATACCGTGCCGGACTTGTTACGACGGGCCAGAATGTCCAAGAAGGTGGTCTTGCCTGCCCCTGTTGACATGGATAATCGCCAAGAGATAGGTGAGGGAGGGAAGAACGATACATAAAAGTAATAATAGTAGTAGAAATGGGGTGTAGTGGAATTAGGAAATGGGAGCGAGGATACGTATAATTTCAGACTAGGACATTTGGCCTATACAGCTGAAACTAGCCAACCTGCTAAGCCACCTCGGTTAATTTAGAAGCAAGTAATTAAAACCGCGGGGAGGGACCATTGACAACTCCACTGTAATACAAGAGCCATATATAAGAAAATAAATTTTCAGATATGGCTAGGCCGACTTAATTTCCTTAGAGCCAAAATAAGATGGGGAAGCGGTATGGAGAAAAAAATGCATTAAATATACGACTCAACTTACCAGACGCGCCCATAATGGCCATAATCTGACCAGGCTGAACGAGGCCGTTGACACTATGGAGGATAGGTTTATGTTCATTTCCGATGGAGTAGCCAATTTCTTTGAACGACAGGGTAGCCTCCACGTGCTGGGCCATCAATTTATCGCGTTCGTCATCAGCTTCATCGGGGGGCAGTGCCGTGTAGCCGGATCCCAAACCGGGGCGGGCCTTGGCCAAATACAGCAGACCGAATCCCAGCGCAATCAGGAGGGCCAAACCTGATACCACCGACACTAGAATAAAGAGCATATTGGATGGTTTAGGGGGCCGCTCGAAGCCAGGCACCTGGGTGTAATGCAGGCACTCCCCTGAATCACAGGCCAAAGTAATGTACAAATCACCGAATACAGACAGGATCAGATCGTTCATTGCGGGTTCTTCGAACCGACACCCTTCTTTAGTGTGGCACTCAAACGTGGCGGGACCTTCGATTTCTTCGCGGAGGAAGTCGGTAATGTCGATACTACCTGCTTCGCCGCAGAGTTTGCGGTCGGCCATACAGTCGCAGCTCACTTTGTCGCACTGATAGTAAGTGCTGTTGCGGTCGTAGGAGCGGTCCTCGCTGAAATGGCACTCACTGAGTTTGCAGTAGAAGGATTCCAGCTCTTTGATCCAGAACTGGAAGGAGCAGGTGGCTACGTCTCGATTACAGGAAAAGGTTACTTGCGGTGGCTCGCCGGGTAGCATGTCAAGAATCTTGCGATCTATAAGTGGGTGAGGGGGGTTATACAAAAGAGTGACGTATAGAGGAAGGGGCCGCACCATAGACATGGGGGTTAGTAGGTAAGGGGAAAGTTCGACCGTGGCCAAATTAGTTAACACTGTGAGTATTATTTTTACAAATTTAGATTTGGATTTGCTAAATAAATACGCGTGGGTACTTTGCTACCGAGAGCCAAGCAAACATAAGGAGTTACTTACTGGTTACATTGCACATTTGGAAATTCTCCTTCACGACCAAACCGCCCTTGTAGCAGGTACCGTTGATACCCTCCGGCATGAGGGCATTACAGAACTGGTCGGTTTGGCATACATTACAGTTGATACCATCCCAGCCCTCGGAACACTCACACGATTCGCCCTCGCGCACTTTACGCTGGGATCCCTCGGCCAGGGACTGGCAAACGGGGTCGGCACAGCTATCGCCGCCGAACCCCGCGGGACAGTCGCAGCGCCCGTTGAATTGGTTACAGTCAGCGAAATTGCCGCATTTATAGGCCGGGAGGAGACAGTTGAAACACGGGGGACAGTCCTCCGGCCGGTCCCCGGGTGCATAGTGGGCCCCCCATTGGGCGGCGGGGGGAAACGGCGGGGGTTCGACAGCGGAGGACCATGGGTCACTGGAAGGGGACAGATGAGTAGAGGCGGAGTCGTGGAATGGGGCAGGGCTGGCGGCTAAGAGCCGCTGTTCACGCTCCAGAGACAAGAGCGAGCGGGTCAGTTTCATTTGGCGGCGGGCGGCGGACAGGACCTCGTTGGACTCGGGCGGGGAGGAGTTCAAGCCGGCTACGGTGGGCCAAACGAGGGTACTGGCCACGACCCCCCAGGCCAGTCCCAATAGGCACTTGGCGCGCATGGCGTGTGGAGGGAGGGGTGGTGGTTAAAGTAGTATGAGACACTGGGGCAAGGCAATGGAGTGAAATGAAGTGGAGAGCCGGGCTAGGGTTGGGACAATAGATGAGGGGGTGGCGTATGCACCGCTGGAATACAATACAAGAGGGATTTGTGGTAATAAAGGGGGAGAAGTTGAATGAGTACGAATGAGACCAAGGAGACGGAATGGGGGATAAGGAGCAAGTGTAAAGGGAGAAAGAGGGAGCCGAATAAGTCCGGTACGTTAGAAACCCTGACGAGAGAAGCGTGACTGGTATGGTATAGTTAGTATGCGGCCTATACTATATGCTATCGGCACACAAAGGGTCTTCTTGGCTAGGGAGAGTGAATAATGTATGCGTCCTCTACTAGGCCAATCACACTGGGTCACGGGAGGTGACATCCAAGGCAGACGGCGACGACTCCGCCGCAGGTTTTGAATACCGAAAAGATCGGCTGACCAGCCTGTGGCGGGATGTGATGTGTATGGATGGGTTACGAACGAATACTATTCCTCCTCCATCAATGGCCAACTATGCTGAATAAAAGCCCATTCGCTGAGGAATAGAGAAGTATTTACTCAGTCTAACGGCCTTTCTCCCTCCAACACCAGTGCTCGGAATGGCCAAATACCAATCCGCACACGTGCTGTTCCAATCACATAATAACTGGCCCACCCACCCATATGTACATTGTACCCGGCCCCTCTTCCTTAACAACCGGGCTGTAGTAGTAGGCCAGATGACCTGGAAGAAAGTCCCGCTATGAAGGAAGGATATAGCGCGCAGCTCAACAAACCCCACCGCTGGACAACAATGCAGTGAGGGTATACTTCACCATCGGTAAGAGAGAATAGAGAGCAGTCAATAGTGTACTTGACCGGTTGTTATTAGTGAACTATATACGCCTCTTATCCAAATAATGGCCAAAATGGATTATGCCATAGCGTATTGAGATGAACCACAACTCAGGAAAAAGATCTCAGTCTGAATAGCCCCCCTCCTCCTGCAGCTATATGGAAGATTAGCAAACTGGTGACTAGACCTTGGCATATTGACAATACGCCGTATAACTGCTATAGCCGCCAACTCGATAATGGTTTAGTCTAGCTGTCAACCTGAGAAACCAGCCCGATTAAAATACCCAAATATTTAAGAATTGCTCAACCATCTCGTTCCACCAATCCAATCCAATATAATATAATCGCATCTAATGCCTTGGTGGATGGACATGTCCCAGACTGTTATTAATGCCAGATAAATATAAATATATCTACCATCTTGGGCGAGCACTTCCACACTAAGAAATTTGGCGGGCACTATTTCGCTAGTTTTCTCCAATATTCTTTCTGGGGTTGGTACGACTCCCCCGCTCATACCGCGGTGTGTTGACCAAGTGGCATTTTGTTTGCATAAGCATCAATAGCAAATAGGCCAATGCGAGCCGAGGTTGGGCATCTTGCTGGAGTTCCACTGAAGAGTTCCAGGAAACGGCATGTCGGTTTATTAAATCTATTAGTCGACATGGACCCTGAACAATGCCCAGCGCAGCGATGGGAAGGAGGTACCGAACCCACTCGTGATCCAACGGATACTTGATCAGTTCGCGGATCTAGAGGAGAGGTGGTCTATGGGGAATGTTTACGCAGGGTGACGGGTATTAGAATGGTGATGAACAACGTCCCCCTAGCTCAGTCCACATACTTGAGGAAGAAGGAAAGTGGAAGGCGATGGGATTGGCCGAATACGGGGCCTGGCAACGCGTCCCACACACACACACAGAGAGACCCGATCGACAAGTGTGTGGTGCGGAATCCAATACGGCCATTACTACTAAACGGAGTTTCAAGCAGTATCCTACTCACTCTAGTCAGCCCTGGTCATTCGGGAACGCGGGGTGTTTTTGGGTTGCAGAACAATAGTCAATACATGTCCCTGGTCGTGGACAATCCTCCTACCCATTCCGCACTTGACTATATGCTACATAGGTGGTGGTAGTACAGGCATCGTCGGCCAAGGTGTGGTAGTAATAGTAATAATGATAGCAATATAGGTGGTGGTGGGGTCGTCCGGCGCGTATATTATTTCACACTGAGCCTCTCGCCCTCCAACCCCTACTCTCTCTCTCTCTCTCTCTCTATTTTGGTATCAGTATTAGTGGTCGTTCATTTTATATTCCACCCCTCCCTAGGCATTAATTACCACTCACCTTCCTAGCCCCCGTAACCCACTCTCACTACTACTCTTCGTACCGTCCTCCCGCTCATTCCCTCGAACTTGCCATGTCGTGCTCCCCGTTCTGTGCCGCCAACTTCTGGGACCTGAACTGCTCCCACAAGCAGGTCCTGTCTGTCTGTTCCAAGGACTGTAAGTCCCTCCGTATCGGTCTGAAGGCGGATGCACCCCCTGCCTCTTCGCCCCCGGCCGCCAAAGCCCCCTCCAAGCCAGGAACTCCCCCACCTGCTTCCAAGACCCCCTCCAAGGCTGCCCCGGCCCCCGCTAACCCCCAGTCCACTTTTTCGGTGCCGATTGGAAATCCCACCAACCCCCCGCCCCCGGCTTTCGACGTGGACGACAACCCTATGCGCTTCCAGGTGACCTTAAAATGGAACATCGCCAAGTGCCCCGCTAAGTGCGACGTCAAGGTCATCAATGACAACCTCCTTACCGTGATCGCCTCCTTTGCGACCGATAAGAAGGACACCTTCGACGTGTTTGAGCGCAGCGTCGCCCTGCCCACTGACACCGTGTCCGAGAAGGCGACGGGCAAGTACAAGGATGGCGTGCTCGTGGTGGAAGTTCCTAAATTTGAGTCGTGGAAGCGCTTCTACATCTAATTGGGAACCGCTATATGTGATGGGGAAGAGGCACTCTCCCTTCGCCCGCTACAAAACTATGCCTAAACGGATAAAGTTGGGCGACCTATTGCTTCCTGTATTTCCCCCTCAACCATTATTATTATGGTTCAGCGGCGATAATCTTACGATTCCTCGGTTACCTCCGCGTTCGGAAGGCGCCTTTCCATTTCTTTTTTGGATTCTTTTCTATTATTATTACACCGCAACCGGTATTGTCGCTGCACCCAAAGGTTTATACACAATGTGGAGGTGTCATGCATCTGTCCTCCATCACACCCTGGCCGCATGATTTTATTTCGGCACGTTTTTGGCTATTGCTGCTTTTTCCATCTTTGTACGTACGTATGTGTGTTGTTTCTCCTTTTCTTATCCCCCCTTCGTTCTCCCCTCCTCTTTAAGAGCAGGCGAGTTGACCCAGCCAATGATGCGATGTGCAGTATTTGCAGTCGATGCTCAATGTATTCTGAACCCCCTTTTTTTTTGTTGATTTGCTCTATTGCTTTGCTATAAAACACCCCTATTATTAGCCGATGGCCAATACGCGTCTTTGGGGGAGTAGTACGCGAGGTAGCGTAGTACAGACGGAGGGTTCTCTGGTCACACGATTAATTTACACTATTGTTGACGATAACGAGGCGGCTCGATAAGCACGGGTCGGCCCGGAGAGGGTGTCTATGGGTGGGTAGTTAACGGGAACTTAGGGCGAACAGTGGTGATTAAGGATATGTATTAAGGAAGGCTACGCCAAAGATGCATAGGGGGGAATCAATCTTGCTTGAGGGTTAGAGCAAATGCTGTGGACGGAAGCCAACGCGTTTGATATCACTGCCCAAAAAGCACTTCTTTGGAATGGGGCGGGTGGATATGGTCGGAGTTCCCAGGGATATTATTTCTAGGATCATCATGGATCTGATGGGGCATATACAATGAACGGTGGGGTATTAAATTAAATTCAGTTAAGCTGGGATAAGCAGGGACCAGTTAGATTCTCCGGCATGTCCCATGACTAAAAGGGACAGGCTGTAGTGGTAGACAATCACGTGGCCGGACTGGCCGGCGTTATCCTCCGATGGCTTGGGGGAAATTATTCCCCCATGGGGAAGAAGGTGTATTTAATTATTCCATCCATCAAGGCGATTGGGTGAGAGCCAGAGAGGACTCCACCGCCGACAGCGCCATACAGAGGAATGGTTAATGCCCCTCTCTCCTACGCGGCCTTAATAGGCGCCGGTTTTCACAAGCCCAGGCCGACGTTTCCCACACCCTCAACAATATAACCAACTGGCCAAACATTATTCATACACATGCATATTATATGCATATCGCATATATTCTTCAGACATAGTCACAAGTGAGAGAAAGGATGTAGACGAGGCCCTTTTTTACCGTGCGACTTCCCCCGCATTGTAGTCCTTTAGCTTCTCCAAAACGTAGTCTCTTTTTCGCTCTTCTGTCCAGCGGGTGAATTCTCGCCATTTCCGTCTAATTTGCTGCTTTTCGCATCTTGTACCCCTATCTTCCCTCCTCCCAACTGAAACCTGGGGCCCCTTAGTCACTGTTTATACCCATTACCATACCCTGGTTTTGTCTAAAACCTTCCCCAAGTCCTACACCCCCCCCCGTCTATTAGGAACCAGTGCACCCACTCGCACAGTTTTATCCTACAGCACAATGGCCTCGTCTCCACCGAAACCTTGGGAAACCGGCGCTGCGACCACTGCTTCCCAAGCCCCAGCTAGCCTAGCGTCAGCCCCGGCTATTCCCCCTCGTCTACCCGCCTCCCAATTGCGGTCTAGCGAGCCCTTAACATCAGCAACTACTACTGCTACCCCCTACGGTGCCTATTCCAGCAACACCGCCTACTCTTCGTATAATCGGATGCAACCCTACGGCTCTCGGTTCGGCTCCACCTACGGTGGTGGTTACGGTGGAACTTACGGCAGTACTTACAGTGGCTACGGTGGCTATGGCTCGGGCTACGGTGGTGGTGCCTACGGCTCTCGCTATGGTATGAGCGGGGGCTACTACGGCGGTGCCGCCGGGGGGCGTCCGTTCATGCCCGGCATGGGCCCCGGTAACGGCGAGGATCCCGAAAACTGGTCGTCCGGTTTAGAAGCCAGCACCCGCTCGACCTTCCACGTGCTTGAACAGATTGTGAATGCCTTCGGCGGATTCGCCCAAATGCTGGACTCCACGTTCCAGGCCACCCACTCGTCGTTTATGGCCATGATGGGTATGGCCGAACAATTGGGCGTTCTGCGCAACTACCTTGGCCAAGTGCTCAGCATCTTTGCCCTCGCCCGTACCGTCCGCAACCTGGGGTACCGCGCTACTGGTCGGTCTCCACCCGTCAACCCCCAGGAATTAAGTCCCCGGGACTTTGCGAAATTCCAGAAACGGTCGCGGTTTTCCCTGAAGCCCCTGGTGGTGTTCATACTCGTGGTGGTGGGCCTACCGTACTTGATGCTTAAACTTATCCGGAAAATGTCCGAAAGCCAACGGAAACGGCAACTCGAACAGGGCGGTGATAATAATGGCCAAGGCCTGCTACCCCCCGTGGGTTCGGCTGAACCCGTCAAGGGCCCGGACGGGGCTGTTGCCTCTACCGCGGCCAACGCGCTCAACCCCGCCCAGCTGGAGTTTGCCCAGGCCCTCTATGATTTCGCCGGCGAACCCCCCGTGGAACTGTCCTTCAAGCGGGGGACCATTATCGCCATCCTCAATAAGGCCGACGCCCAAGGTCAGCCCAGTGCCTGGTGGCGTGGTCGTCTCCGCACCGGCCAGGTCGGGTACTTCCCCGCCAACTACGTCGAAATTATCCAAAAGCAACCCGCCGCTAGTAGCCAGCTGCCCCCCGCTCCACCTCTTCCCGTCGCAGGCGGTGGTGGCCCTCTGGCCCTTGATGGCGAGCTCCCGGACGCTGCTTTTATGCCTCCCCCCTCCGTTCACCAACCGAATTTACTTGCAGCTGCTGCCCCTACCGGCCCCCAACCCCCTTTCTTTATGGACCAGCCGGGCCTGTTTTAAAGCTTCCCCCCAAGTGGACTTTGTAATCACTAGGATATGAGGGACGTTCATCTTCATTACTTACCTCTTTTGACCCATTTCCCATGCACAAGCCTTTCCCCACTTCACTTCCTTCCCCCTTGCTTCACTTTCCCTATTATCGTTGGAGGGGAGTTTAGAAAGAAAATTGCGATAGGGAGGAGTATCTCACAATACTTCACCGGCACACCTCATATTTATCTTTATAGCACATCTTCAATTGTTTTCTGTATACTAATGCGTAATCTTTACCAGCGTCAGTTAGGTTCTTGTCCAATAAATAATCCGTAGTGGACAGCCCACTTGATGATTCATCGGAAATAACGTTTAAGTTGTGGTGGTGTCAACTGGGGGAGAACATATCACCAACCGGATCTGATTATATGGACCACATCCTATCGAGAGTAAAGTAAGTCGCAATTTTTTAGTAAATTTATTTATAGATTTCATATATATCTAGCATCTGGGATAAAGCAAACCACCAGTAACCGCATTACAAACTACCGTAAGATATATTAAAGACAGAAAGGGGGGAAAACTAAAAAAGACTCTGCATCATCTCATCAAAGTTAAAAAAATAAGCCCAACTAACCAAGAAAGAGTAATGTAAGAAAATGAATCAGTAAACTGGACTGACGGGGAAACAATGGGAAATATGGGCCACTTACATCACCAGTATATCATGGCATCAAGAAAACAATAAATCACTCTGATAAAAGAGTTAAATAAATAGTTAAAGAACGAATATAAAATAATAATAATCAACTATAAACATAGCCAATAATGATTATTAAAAGAAAAAAGTCGGAGTATATAAGGCCTCTAAGTCCCCCCCGCCAAGGAACAGTTCGAAACGTCCATAGTTTAAATGTATAAGAGTTAATAGCGGACGCGAGTAGTGAGCCCCGGCCATCTCCCCCCCAGTCAGTGGGGTTGGAGCTCGTCCGTTCCGTAATGTAAAGATAAACATTAATCGCGACGGAGTTGATTTTAGAATTCCTAAATTAAGTGGGATGTATAGAGTAAAATAAGGTTTTTCAGAAGTTAGTCATCATGATAACCAAGTGCGACTTTTTGGTCTCTCCAACCTTCCAAGACCAATGTGTATTTGGATTAGTATAGATGTTCTCAATCCATGAAATAATACCAATACCAATACCAATACCAATACTAATACTAATACTAATACTAATACTAATACTAATACTAATACTAATACTAATACTAATACTAATACTAATAC
>JANBQC010000162.1:0-49124 GCA_027576995.1 Dimargaris cristalligena
ATCCACTAATAGAAATATAAATAAAATCAAAGGAAAAATTCATGTGGAAAGAATGGGTTAAAAGGGAAGGGAAAAAACTGGATATACTAGACAAAAAAGCCACTTCATACCTTATATATAAATATAAAAATCAAATAGTAATAGTTCATACCTGTGGCAATCAAGGGGACACTCCACCTTGCTACACCGTTCAATATGGTCTTCCACCAGTGTCACCTAAATTAACCACTCTTAGTCCATCAAGAGTCTCAGGGATAGGCTTCTAATGGTAGGTGGGGCATTTTCATGGCCAAGCAGGCTGCTAGCATTAGGGTGGGCTGTACTAACCCAATAAAGCAAGTGTCCAATGCATATGTGGGGGATGTGCACTGATGCACAATTACTAGTCAGTATGAGGGGGTAAGCATATATAGAGTTTATTGAGGGTAAACTAAGGGGGGTAAGAATAAGCTAAGGTATTAACCAGTCCCCATGGGGGGCCCAGTTATATATACATGGGGGACTACTCCAAGGGAGGTCCCGAGGGGAAACTACATAACTAAGATAATGATAGGGAGGGCCAGGTGGTCCTCATATGAGCGGGGGCTTCCATGGGAACTGGAAGACACTAAGATTACCCAGGAGTGAGTAGTGCAAACTCCGGGGGGTCTGGTCAGTAAGATGATATATATGATGTCCAGCCCCATCAGGACCGGGGGTACAATATGGCGCTATATGGCCTGCTAGGATGGCAATCATTAGTGGACAGATTAGGTCAGATTAGGAGGGGTGACACTTTTATTTATTTTCAATAAAACTCTTGTGTCACTCATTATATCCTTTCCCCATCCTCCATCCAATCCACTGATCACCCACCCCCTCCGAAAACCCACCATGTCAACATCCAATTCTGCCCTGGTCTCATCCCACTCTGCAAACCTTCCATCTTCTGCCACCAGGGAGCTGGCCACCGTGACTTCAGGCCATGTTGATAAGGAGGCCACTGCCTCCTCGCAAATCCCAAAGGCTGCTAACAATAGGCCAGATGTCCCAGGTAGTACACATCCCAGAGAGCTACATTCAGTTTCTAGTCACCCTGTTATACATACACCAAAGCTTAGATCCTGAGGTTGAAACCCATCTGAGTTTAGAGGGTTTTGTCAAGTACACAAAAAACCAAGAGTTCCACAAGGCTCAATACATGACCACCTTTTTAGCATGCATTATGCTTCTGGCTGGGAATAGTACCTTTGACACCTTGAATAGTACTATCAGATTTGGCACCATACATCCTCTGCTACAAACTAAAGAGTACCAACTGGCCCTTCTGGTCGCAAGAGTCCAGGGCAATACTGAGCTTGTTCATGCCTTGATGGATCCACTGCAAGTTCCTACTCCCATTGACGAGAAAGGAGCATGTGCCGTACAGCATGGCTGGATTAGTGAGACACAAATCACCCCCATCTTAGCAGGCAATGGTAGCCGGAGTCCACCTCATTGCCAAAAGTTCATGTTCTGCGCGATTTACCTAATTCATCTAGATTCTGCCGGAAAAACAGCATTCCATCTCTATGACCAAAACCCAAGTCCAGTGGATTATAAGATTCCGATGATCAGTGCATTGGCACCCCCAGTTACACTGCTCAATCTTTATGCTGAAGATGGGGTGTACTTTATTTTGAAGGACTGTATGGATAGTCATTATATCCCTAACCATGTTCCCAGCAGTACCCCCCAAATGGTAATTGATCATTTTAATGCCATTGGACCTCCTCCAGCAGATCAGCATGTGGTGATGCCTCCTCTGCCGGAGAATTAGGACCATTTACCACCTATGGATAATGAAATGCCTCCGAATAATCCCTAAAAAGCTAAAATAAGTTCAATACTGTAGCGTCAAGACCTGGTGGACCGGTTAGGTCGGGGATTACGTCATGGGGGGGAAAAGCCGGGAAACTCAGCGGGAGGTTCGAACCACTATCAGGGACCTTGTTATTGGCAGATTGTAGTGCAGCCAACAGTGGGGTTGTAGAAGCGCTTTGCGGTGAGAAAGACATTGTAGTTTTTTACAAATTTATTTACTAAAAAGAAATAGAGCAATATGAAAATAATAGACTAAGTGGAATATAAGAGAATTGAAAATAATGTGCGAGGAAAATCGGCTAATTCGGGGTTTACAAGAAATGAGAAATATATATATAACTATGAACGGCTGGCTGGAGTATAACTTGCTTCATTACACTTTTCTTGGACTTCGCTTGTTCTTCTTTCCCCAGTTTGGCAGAACTGTGGGGTTTTTATAGGTGAAGGAAAAGTAGGGATGCTGAGTTAGGTCGGAACTCTGCTATGGCTAACTGTACTCAGTGGAACAATGTTGAATAGAATCAATAGATGCAACGAGTATTGGTATTTGATAAAAGACAAGTAAAATGATACAATACTTCGATTGATAAGTAAAACTAGGCTCTTGAACTTCGAGATAATAATCATCAGATATAATAATCAAATAGTTGACGTTTTTTTTGTAGTTTTCTGGTAAAGAAATGAATAGGACTGATAAAATATAGGATATTGTTTGATGAATAATTAGTTTTACAGGATGAATTGATAGAGTATGATTAAAGGAGCTGTGCTTTACGTTGATAAATGGGTTCTAATTAGTAAAGGAATCAGGTAATTAAATATGCTTCCAGTTACCTGCACTCTGCAGCACCACAATACCATTGTCTAACCGGGGCTTCCGTCTAGACAATTCCGGGTCCTCAAAAACCCCGTCGAATATTAGCAGAGCATCCGTGGCCTATAAATCATTTCCAAAATACTAACCTACAATACTTTCGGCTGTCATTGTTGACATTGCTTGTATTTATCGTTTTTGTATATTTTTTTAAAAAAATATTTATGTGTATTGAATAACTCAATAAAATGTAACTGCACTTGTTGAATTCGCTCTAGAGCGTCTGGCAGACTAATTTGTTGAAAATATGTCCCGACGGGTTTATTATTACCTCTTGTATCTGGCGAATTTCGCTTGTTTAGTTCTATAATGTCCATTCATTTTAACCGCATAAAATGCCCCTGATCAACTACACTATTCAATAAACACCCAGAGGCGCCTACCGTCCTCTAGCGGCTTTCCTCCCTTTCACCCAGTTTTATTGATATTCCTTTAGTAGTTCCAATATAATTAACTGGAAACAGCAGCCCGTTATTTAATATTGGATTTAGTCAAGGAGACGGCAAGTCGACATATTTTCCCTTATATTCTTTAGAAGTGAATTATTAAAGAGTTGTCTTATATTTCCAAAGTGGTTAAAGTCCCCGATTTAAACAAAACAAATCATGAATATAATTAAAAAATCTCCAAATCTCTATTAGTGGTTCTTTATATTCCATAGTTATTTTGATAGGAAATCTGGTTATACATCTCCAAATACAATGATCTAGAGAATTGGCGGCCTTTTCCAACGTGTCCCTTTCGTTGCCAGAAGTGCTAGTGGTTAGCCACCTGGAAAGAGTACTATATGGAACCGGCGGTATTGTTATCCGTAAGCTTAACTCCAGTGTCCCTCACAAAAGGAGTCGGGAACTACATATATTTTAGCTCTGGGTCCTTTGGACTGGGGCCCTCGGATGAATTGAGAACTCCCAAAGTTTCTTCGGCCAGTATTCACTTGGTTGACTGCACCCTGGTCGAGTACACAAAATGAGGGACGCAGCGGAATTACTAATTTGCCGCCCAACTGCCAGTGCACCTTAAAATGGGGGTATTGGCCCTAGGGCCAGCAGGTAGAGAGGAGAAGCGCATTTAGAACAATAGTGGATACAGTGTACATCGTGTCACTCGAGGTTATCCATATAAGACATTGATTAAGTCTTCGTTGACAATGGCAAGCCTGACCCATACATTATTAAACTGTAGGAAAAACCACAACAAGCGTACACTTTAAAGTATTAGGAATGTATAAGTACACTAGCGACACAATATATTCATCGAGCCACACCATGGTGCCTATGGGGAGGTGCAGTGGTTATCGCACATATATCATTTATCGCTATCCCCCCATTAATATTTAACAACCACCGAGTAGTTCTGCTTTTTTAACACTCAATAGCAATGCCTCCCTACGAAGGGAAGGTATTAGGGGGCCGAGCACTGGTATCACCTGTGGCGATTCCGAATGATCGAAAAAATGAAAAAAAAAAAACGCGATTCTTAAGGCCTCCGGAACGGAAAGTAGAATCCCCTACGCCCCCAACTATGTTGGACAGTGCTAAGGTATGTGGGTGGCGTCTTTCGGGTAGGACACGAATCTATCCTCCTCCCCTATCCCTTAGAGAGGGCTACTCGGGTCAATTAGAGATACTCCCAATTCCGGATATGTTCGAGTTAACTCATTTACCATTTGTCCAAGCCGCAATGCCAAATCGCGACTGAAATCCATATTTAGTCTACAACTCGGCGTACAGGAATACACATACCTACGCTGCATGGGGTGCCTAAAAGATATCCCAGTCAATGATCTGCTGACAACGGGAATAGTACAGTAGGGCCAGCTCAATAATGCCTGCTCCTACTGTCGAATGGGGAAGCGAATATAGGCGAAACTCAACGGAACTGTAAAAAAATAGAATAGCAATATACATGAGAAACTAATCACGGTAGTTAGCGCTAATCGGCTACACTCATCTCATTGAATGGGCAGCTTGAGACGGTTGGGCTGAACCGCTCCCATATATAAGCTCGGCATCTGGGTTCCGTTTAATGGCAGTTGTACTTCAGGTAGCCGTCTCTTTGCCTATAATTCTACTACTCTATTTTTTCTAGCCAATTCCTTTCCAAAATACTTTTCCTTATCTCCAAACATTCCCTTTAGGCCACGCCTTCCGTCTATCCCCAGCTTTCACTTGAGCCTACCAGTTGGCTATTTTATCGCGAATATGGTTGCTAAAATTCGTCTAAGCACTGCTGCACTGGTGTTCTTGGCCGCCAAGGCCCATTCGGCTAACATTAATGCTGTCCCCGATGAAATCCTCGAGGAAATACTCGGATGGATTCCCCCGTATGAACATATCCGAAGAGGCCCTGTGTCTCAACGTTGGAATAGATACGAACTCGGCCCTTTTATGAGAAAGACCAACAAGGTAATTTCAAGAGACTTTTCTGTTGAGTTGGCTTATGCATTGATACTGTCCAACTCCCGGCAACCGCTTAGTTGGCCTCCATAAACTATATATGGTCTATTCAATCCACGTCATTAGTATATCCTGCCTTGAGTCACAAAGATATATCCACTTACACCTATTGCGGTTTGACAATAATCCACACATTTACTCGATACCGTTCTAGGCCGAGGATGAATTCTTTGCCCACCCCGAGAGCTACAATGCCCCAAATCTGGGCCCTGCGGAAGCTGACACCAAATTAGCCGCGTTCATGCCCCTGATGGAGATTACCGTCCTTCCCGCCTTCATCCATCTCATTTACCAGAACCTGGACGTTCTGGGCTATGACAAGCTGGGCCAGCCCTTAGCGGTTAATCGACACCCTGAGCCCCACGTGGCCAGCAATATGATCCTACGGGAGGCCCTTGAGACCTTTCGGCCTGAGTTACAGTGGCTGCAAAAGAATACCCACGTTCAGCAATTCGACGCGATCCCCGAATCCACCCGTAGAATATTCTTTCCATTCCACCGTCGCCTCATGGAGGGCAAGTTAGGAGAGGCCCAAACCATGTCCGAGTACTTTTTGAGTGCCTCCTTTGGTGAAGCGCTGAGCCGGAATTTCTCCAAGTACGTCCCGGAGAGCTACATCCAATTTCTGGCCACCCTGCTGCACACGCGCCAAAGCGTGGATTTGTATAACGAAAGCCCTCTAAATTTAGAGGACTACGTCCAGTATGCTAAAAACCAGGAATTCCGAAAGGCTCGACACATGACCATCTTTTTAGGGTACATTATGCTTCTGGCTGGGAATAGTACCTATGATACCTTGTATAGCGCTATCGGATATAACCCCGCAACGCGTATGTTACCAGTTAAGGACCACCGACTGGCCCTCCTGGTGGCAAGTATCCAGGGTAATAACCAACTTGCCCAGGCCCTGATGGATCCGCGGCATGTTCCTGCCCCCTTCGACTATTTAGGAGCGAGTGCCGTGCAGCGTGGCTGGATTAGCAGAGAGCAAATTCCTCCCACCTTAGCTGGCAATAATGACCTAAACCTGTACGATTGCTATATGTTTATGTTCCGGGCCATTTATCCCATTCATTTGGATGCTACCGGAAAAACGGCACTCTATCTCTACTTTAAAAATCCCAACCCCGTGGACTATAGGGTTCCAGCGGCCGGTCCATTGCCGCCGCCGGTTTCACTGGCCGTTCTAGTCAATGAACAGGAAGTGTATAGATTTATTAGATCATTTATGGATGAGATAGATGGTCCTGAACACACTCCTGGTACCATCCTACAGCAAACATTAGATGCAAACGCAGAACTCGGACCTCCTCCACCAATTCAACGTGCATCAATGAACGGTTTGCCCCCCTTGCCCGCTAATGCTGTTGGGGAGAATGTTATGAACCTTATATTTCCTATAGACGATGGCATGCCTCCCAATAATCCCTAAAATACCTAAATTTGGCTTATAGTATTAGCCAGCTAGGACTACAGCCCAATAAAATCTAGGCTGCGAAGACTATCTCAAATATCGGCCAGTTGCCCACTCCCCTATTATCAATTTCCTAAAACCCAAACTAAAGCTCTTGTCACTTCCATATTTGGGCCAGTCCGAACCTAGGGTTTTTATATTATTAGTTTATCTCAAATGATTTAATAAAGTTGAGTGTACCTGTTTAATCTGTGGGTGTGTTTGTGATAGATTAACCAGTTTCTGCTAATGGAATTTTTCATTTCCAAGACTTAGTGATAATTAAAGTAAATTTCAGTCATTTAATAGTAATAATACTTAGAAACTACAATTAGAGATATCACCCAGGTTTACCACTCTTAGTCCATCAAGAGTCCCAGGGATAGGCTTCTAATGGCAGGTGGGGCTTAGACTCAGCTAAGCAGGCTACTAGCATTAGGTACAAGGCATAGTACTAACTAATAAAGGCTTAGGTGATCAGGTATACAAGGGACATGCAGCAGGCATACTTATGGGTCAGTACAAGGGCATGAGTGTATATAAAGTTTATTGGGGGTAAACTAGGGGTAAGAATAAGCTAAGGCATCTAACTGGTCCCAAGGGGGCCCAGCTATAAATATACAGGGACAACTCCAGAGGGAGGTCCCTGGGGGAAGGTACTTTTAAGGTTAATGCTATGAGAAATAAGCTAACTGGATGGTTATGAGGGCCTGAAAGACTCTAATGGTAATTGGAAGAGTCTTTGGATCACCAATGGAGTGATTGGTGTGAAGAGGTAGAGTCCAGAAGGGGAAGGGTTATATGATATAGAAGGATCCTATAGTACCAGGGGGAGACTATGGGAAGTTACATATGGTGCTATATGGCCTAGTTGGGATAGATGATCACTACACCTAGATTAAGTTGGATTAGAAGGGCCAATACAGATGCTGAATGTCTGAGTTATTAATTCTTTGGGACTGGCCTAAGCAAGGGTGTCTGGGCACAAACTAGTAATTTCAATGCCCTTGAGTTATGGCACTAAGCCTTTGGGCACTCCTACCAGTGGGGTTTTAAAAGTTTCAGGTAGATATTGCCATACTGGTGAACTAAGACCAATCTAGGTTATAGAGATGAAAATATATTCACAGCCACTTCTTTGTCAGTTCTATGAGCCATGTACTACAGTGTTTTAAGAACGAATTAGTTTGTTGGTGGATAACTACAGCTCAGGGCTTAACCCCCCATATTCCTAGCTGTACCATTCCGATGTTGAACATATCAAATGAGCAGAAATTCTTCAGTAGGAATGCCAAATCAATGGATGGTACGAAACCTGCTAGAACTGTGGACCTTGTACAACTTGCCAGTTAAACACAGGTAGTGTGGCCTACTATTGAATAGGTTTCTGATGAGATTCCAATTTTGCCTCAAATATAACCATTCTCTGACCTAACTGCTATCAGCATCATTTAAGTACCGTGTAGAAGTATATATAGATAGATCGGAGAGACCGCAGGATTGGATCGTGAACTGGCTGTATAGCCCCTAGGATCTACCGTTGAAATGAAATAATATTTCACCCCCGATTACTGCAGTTCCTATTGATGCAATGCCAAACGCCATTATACAGCCCTTCCTGGTCCCCAAAAATGAGGTTTCCAAGCGAGAGTGTATAATGGCGTATGCAAACATGGAAAACTGACTACAGTGACCATGGCAAAGGTGATGACCAGGCCTTCAATGGACTGCTCATATTTCACGAGACATGACTGGGAATTGAGGAATGTGTCAGTTAAACATAGAGTGCCGCTATTCATTACAAATGGAAATTGAAGGGGGGGATGTGCCCTCTGTCAGAAAATAACCGGAGTTGGGTTTCAATTATGGAAATAACCCTCCACCCTTGGTTCACCTGAGGGGCCATGGGGCCCAGTGGATTGCGCCAGAGCCCTCTTCTTAAACCTAGCACCATACTTGCCTTCCAGAGAAACAGTGGGCGAGATGGTTTTTGATCCAATGATCCTACATGGCAGGGGGGGGGGCGATTTAATACTTGAGGGTAAAGTATTGATGACGAGAGGTTTGGCTTTGGGTGACGAAAGTCCAATCGTTCATACCCATGACCCGATCAATGGCAGGCCGACGCAAGACCCTAATCAAACATTTAAGTGTGGCTCTGGATGGTCTGGGGCAGTATTCGGCGGTGAATGTCGGTAATATTAACACCATGGCTGGACAGAATAACAAGGGAGGAAAATGGGTCATCTTTGGATTACCACGGGGGAAGAGGCTGCTGAGTGTGTGACCAATGGAAAGTGGGAGGTGCCAGCCGCGCACAAATGGTGTAGGAAAAGCCCAGATCGGTGTAGGCACTAAACCTCCTCTATGAACCCAACAACGAAGTGGTGTGGTGGATTGCAAAGCATCGGCGATGCTCTCCTTTTACGATGCACCAATCAAACTCCTGCGATCCTGCATGGCTGCACTATTGAGTCGGCTGCAGGCCATCAACGCTGAATCGTGTGATGAGGAGAGGGTGATGGTGACACTGACCCTAATAACCAAGGGGTGGTTATAAATAATAGAGGGGTTTGGTAGCCTAGATTCAGCTTAGTCACCATACTAGCTGAAATGCTAAGAACCGCTCCAGTGAAAAGGAAACCGGCCATTGATTTTTCCATTCAATAGGAATGCTTATGGAGAACATCCAACCCACAGAACCGGGAAATCTATTTAGGCCATTTGAGGTAAGTCGTGGAGCGGGCCCGCCTCAGCGCTGACGGAAGGGGCAAAGGGCTACGTATCTCAGCAAATTCACCGATCCGGATGGTCAGTAACCATATGGCCAGATGAATGAATCAAAGTGACAATTGTCATCGACCTAGGGGTGGGAGGCCCCAATGAGATAGACATTATAGAACGGCTGGTCTATATAATGTGTAAAGTTGGGGGGTATAGCCACTAGTAAATGTCACCCGCTGTCATGGCCCCGGTTCCTTCTGAACAATTCATCGCAACCATCTATATTTTGACCAGACCAGCCATTCGCAGAGCTGATTTAGGAGTCTGCCCGTTTGTATCGGATGCATGCGAGTAAGCCATTCGCAACGGGTTATTAATATAAATACATGGTGCAAGTTCCTGAACAAGAAGGGCATTAGGCCTGTATGGCCCTGTCAATAAGACCCTACGGCATTGGCCTGTGGGTGCCACTGTCTGTGCCGAATGGTGAAGGCCAAGAGAAAGAGAGAGAGTGAGTGAGTGAACGAGAGTAAAAGAGAGAAAGCGAGAGATAGCATCGACCATAGCTTGTGGGCAGCATGGGTTTAAATAGAAGCTGGCTACATCGGGAGAATAATCACGATGGCGCCCATCGACTGTTTAGTTATTTTATCTAATGCCAATGACAAGAGTTTCCCTTGACTCGCGGCCAACAGGAGGCATGTAATTCTCTCCTCTGGGTCTTCTTCCCTATTTTCCACCCCTCGAATTTTACTATATAAGCCCGTTCCCTAGCGCCTTTAATATAAGTTGACCCACGTCTTTCTAGTAAACCACCATTATTATATTAACCACTTGGCCACTGCCCCTTGATATATAGTCTGAGGCTTATTTCCATCATTTTTTTGTCTTAGCCTTTCTTCTCTCTATTTCCCTATATTGCTCCACCTACCTCTTTCGGGTGACAAGTAATATTCTCCTTTCGTTACCTGTTTTCCGGTACCAACCACCCGTTTCGGCCCAGTCTGTGGTTCACGCGTCACCCTCTTCCTCCTGAATATCAAAGTAGGTTGGCTAGTTAGCGGCTATTACCCTGCTCCCCCCACTCCTCCATGGACGGCTATCAGTCCATTCACGGGCAAACCGGTCTGCGCCTGTCCAAGCAAATCGTGTCGGACTTGCGTGGTTTCCAACTGGACTACCTTACCAATGCCCCCGCCAATCACATGGCCTCCTACCCCAGTCGACCCCATTGGCCGAATGCCATCGAGCCACGACCCGTACACGCTGCCCAGCACCTCGCTGGTCTAGCCCCCGGTGAAGTGTCCCGGTTAGCCCACTGTACCACCGACAACCGGGGGGCTCTGCTTCCGCCTGTGTACGCCAATATTCCCTATTCGACCCCTGCTCTCGAGGTGGAGGAGGAAGAAGATGAAGCAAAGGGGGGGAAGGACCCCTCCTACCGGTGGGCCCCCGACTACTCCAAAATGCGGGCCGTTTGGGAGTGGCTTGAGGACAGCAACGGCCGCTGTCTGAATGACCTTGGCGACCCCATGGATGGTAGCGACCAATCTAATCGTCATCATCATCATCATCATCATCATCATCACTATCACCACCACGGCTCGGAAATGGCCGACATGTCCGCGACCATGCCCTCGGAGATTTTCCATAAAATTCTAACCTTTCTACCTCCCGAATCCCTGGGTATGACAGCCGCGGTCAACCACACGTGGCGTCTGGCCAGCCTGGAAACCCTCAAATCCAGCATGACCAGCCAGTTGAATCAGCTCCAATTGACCCTCAACCAGCAGTACAATGTATCCAGTCTCTTTCTCCACCTCTACCAAGACCGGGCCATGATTCAGTCGCCGCTGTACATCACCGAAGCCATCCGGGTGTTCTCTGATGAAACGGGCGCTCAGCAACTGGCCCCTACTCGGGCACTAAGCCTGGCGCTTTCATCGGCAGCCACCACGGCTGGAATTGGAAACCGGTCCGCTCTGAAACTCGGTCAATCGGCCAATGTCAAGGGGTGTCGACTGGCCGATGATTCCGCCGTACGGTATCCTCTGAGCGTTATGGTAGGTGCGCTACCCAGCCCCCCCGGCCACCGGCGCCCGGGTGCTACGATCTCCGCAGCCACGCCGATTGCTTACCCCCATGACCACAGTCACGGGGACCCACTCCCCTCTACCGCCGCGAACGATTTCAATTCCAGCTCCACTGTCAACCATACCATCAAGCAGTACCTGTATGAGCTTCGGGCATCGGGCACTTTCGAGTCCCCGTCATCGTGTCGCTTACATACCCTACAAATTGAATTGTTCCTGAGCTACCTGAGTTATCTACTGACTACCACTCTACCTAATACCTTACGCAGGCGGCTGTATAACCTGGGCCAGATTACCCAGTCGATCAATCCCAAGTGGCTGGCCGATACCACTTAAGTGTAGCTCGTCGATGTTAGAGTGCTTTATTGCTATCTTTGCCGCCCATTTCAATCCTTATTTATTGAATAGACCTATGGGGAAATGGCAGCTATTCTCCGCACCTTATTAGTCAGCCTACTTTTACGGGCTTTAATTTTTTAATTCTGTATTATTTCGTATTTCGTATTGCGATTTGCATTGCTCCTCGTTAACTTCACGCCGGGCCTCCACTGTCCACCCCAGCCACCATCAGTGTATACGGGAGGTTCTCTATTGTATACTTTTTGTATTTCTTTCCCGTATTATTTTTACATCCTCTATTTTATTAATTGGATAATCTATCGCTATCTACATGTGGGTGATGAAAACATAATTACACCGTCCTATGTTTCTCATCTCTACATTTGACTCTCACTACCCTTTGTATTTTTGTGTCTAAATTTACCCCAACATTACACACTTCATCTGACGACTAACCGCCCAATATCTGCGCGTTTGCGTTAACCTCTTTCCAACGCCAGCATCTGTACCCCAACCACACTACATTTCTATAACTTTTAGTGCTATACCATTTTCAAACACTCAAAACTGTACTAGTAACTTCTCCCCCTCCCACCGATTTAACAGATAATCTCCAAACCATGTACACGGCCCTGGCCTGGCAAGCATTTATTCCCATCAACTTTCCACTATTGGAGCATTCTGCGGCTATCATGACTACCCGTATGTCTAACAAATACAATAAACCTATAGTTACCCCCACCAGTATGGATTATTTTAGTACTTTGGGTGCCAGTATCAGTCCTGCTTAGAAGCTCAGTTCTTGATTAGCCATTTAGGGGATCTAGCCGGCATTTCGCTAATTAGGAATGTTATAATGCGGTTTGGTACTGCCGACAAGCTAGTATAACCAAGAATTGGGGCCGTGAATGTTTACCTAGTATCAGAGACAGGTATTCTCCCCCTCTTCATACCCGGGGGTCTAGTCCAATTGGGGCTACTTTTGTAGTTGGTGTTTCTAGAATAAGTTGCTAGTCAAACACATTATAGACGATACTTAATATGATCACAAGATAAATATATATGGGAGAAGTTGATTCAGGCTGTATAATGAAAAATCCATTGGATGAGGCTAAGATTACTGGTTAAAAGCTATTCTCACATATATTCGCCCATACACGTATATTGTAAAACCTTATACAGCTGGTTTGAATTTTACCCATATATATATATATATATATAAGGTCATTTCTTCGCCAGCAGGCAGTAACTGATTGAGGCTTACCGACTTGACCTACTTTCAGTATATGATTTACCTTTGGCCGGATAAAAATAGATGGAATGCAACCATTGGAAAGTCCAAACTCAGCCCCATTCCTCCTTGGAAAATGCCATACAAAGTAAAAGCATAAATTTCAATGTGGGTGATGTACCCATTGGCCGCTGTGAAATGAATCAGAGTGGTTAGTGGGGAGGGGGGCGGGTGATAAAAGGGAAGGGGGGCAATCTCCCGACCAAACTGGCCACCTGAAACATACTCGTCCGGATTGAGCCGTAGGTTCAACAATAGCCAAATTATGGGCGTATGGGTGTAATGGGATGGTCTGGTTGCCTCAGTTGGGCCAAGGCATGGAACTGAACTGAGGGGGAAAATATAAAGATGTGGGAAAATAAGTGATAGTGAGCGGGTTTGGATTAGGGAGACAGTATGGGTGAGGGGGGGACACTCGATATAGATGGGGCCATCCGAATAGTAAACCAGTGCCATGTCTGGTAATAGCAGCCACTTCTGAACATTTGAGTGGTTAAAAAAGATCATATCCATGCGCCCCAATACACTTCGGCATTGATGCCGATCGCATGCGGAGCAAATCAAAATTGGTATATTATTTTTTCTGGCCTATATTCTCGTCAAGCTTCGTCCATTCGAAACAATAGGTGTGTCGTAGGAGGAGATGATCAAATTGTGTAGACGGCGGATAAACCCGGCCGACACCGGATAGGATGCTTTACTCAATAGTCTAGAGGGTGGAATGCGCCGCCGTTTTAATTCACCATTATTCACCAATTCCTCACCCATATATATTGCCTTATCCAAGCCTTCCTACTCCAGGTTTCCTTCCCGTTTCCATACCCCCCCCCCGACCCTGGATTTATAACAGCAGCCCCCACGGAAACAGGGGAGACTGGGGTGCCGCTTAGACCGGTGGCCCCGTCTATTGGAGACCAACCTCCATTGATCATCCTCATGTTCGGTCTGTGGCGAAATGCCAACCAACCCCACTCTTTACAGACCCGTTACCAATGAACTTACCTCGCTAGGTTGATGCTCCGCAATCGTACCCTGTTGGCTGACGCTGATTGAATAGACCATCCACTCAGGTGGCTCGCTATTAACGATTGCTAGACCAATAGGCACGTTAATCAAAATGTGCATACAGCCAATAGTGACCAAGGTTTACCGATAGGTAAAAAGGAGGGGGGGCATGTCCCTTATTTGTTCCCCCCTCCTTTTCCTGCCAGACCTTTCCCCTGGATTGAGACACACCTATTGCCTTTGCCTGATTTGGGCCCCGCCTGTTTTGGAACAGCCAATACAGACGGAGACAGTAGAACTTGAGTCACCCCCCTCCCTTGGGCTAAGTCCAGTAGGATTCCTTCGAGATGGGCTTATTCCAACGCTGTAAAGTAGACTTATTTAGATATAATTCAAAAACCCACTTTGGATCCAACCCCCCGATATTGCGTAGACGGTGTGGGTATACAGTACTCTTAATGGAGAAGGTTCAACTATCTCTAGCCACTAGAGGGCGGTGTATCATAAATTGCACTATTTTCCAAGATTTAACACGAATATGTTTCATCAGGAGGATAAACACATTACAACAGTGGCGACATCATTCCCCACACCCCTTCCTTGGCTTCCTACCTTCCACTCTACACCATTCCATGACCTTACCAATGGTTGGTGAGCGAGCCCGGGATGGTAAGAACCCCACTTTGTTTATCCGTCGTATCCAAGAGAACAGTGCTGGATCATGCGTGGATCTTTACCACAAGGTGGGTATCTAATATAGCCATGTGTGTGTATGTGTGTGGTATGCTCATGTATAGATATGTGTGACGAAGAATGTAATTAATGAGTGGCATGGGCTATACGGGAGTGGGAGCAGTATGGGGGTTTAGGGTGGGGGAGTGAAGGGGTGGATGGATAGCAGTGGTGATCGAAAGGCAGGTTGGGATATGTGAAGGCGAATTAAGTTCAAAACAACCTTCCAAGTAGAGTAGAAGGAATAGGAGGAATATGGGCTGGTGTGGTGGAAGAGCATGGTTGGGACATACCTTTTCTTCCTGGTCATTGAATTCGGGATAATACTTGGATCCATTGTTATTGGCGACTCTCCCTCCATATATGCGCATATAACCAGAGAGGTTGTTCAGTCGGAAATGAATGAAAGGGAAGCGGGTTAGGGCCAGTCAATGCGCATTTAGCAAGTGACCTGAGCGTGGGCATATATCTCTCCGCCACATCCCCTAGAACGCGGCTACCTTTCTTCGTCTTCCTCTTGGGATTTTTTTGCTCACGCTCTTCGATAGCTTGGGCTTTTTTTCACTGTCTCTCTGTTCTCGTCAACCCCGCGCGACTGTTGGCATAGGGAGTGTCTCCTTCTCTCTTCCAATACACCCGCATCGGCCTACACACTAATCCAGGCGGTTGACTCGGCTGGCCTATTCGAGTGGTTGATTGTTACAGGTATAATATTTCTTCCACTCCACTCTCTACCTTCTTCCTTTCTCTCTTTCCGTTCCAGTACCTTGTTATTTTTATATATATATATTTTAAATACGATACAGTCTTTACCAGACGAGCACCGGGACCTCCCCCCCATAAGAGAAACCTCTCTATATACGCGCTTGAACGTGTGCGTATATATGTGCATGTGTGGTGTTTAATACTTGTGTTCGTTATTGCCCTCGGTCTGATCTCCTCTCATCTTGTCGCGCTGCTTTCCACCCCTGGTCTGTGCTATTTCACCCCGCGCGGTTCCGGGTTCTCATCATCTTAACTCATCCGCCCAAACTCGGCCCTGGGTTGTGTAACGCCCCTCCTGCGGCCCCACTTGGGTTCGTCTTGACCCGCTGCCGTTCTATTGGCAGTCGCTTCGGGGATTCTCTGACCCTATTCCTATTAGCCCTTGTAATATTTATTCTCAACTCCCGTGCTACTGCGCTGTGCTTTGTTTTTCTTCACTGGTCGACGTTGTTATCTTATCTTCAAGGTGTTCTTTATTCTGTGTCCCTCAATACCCACCACCCTGTCTCTGCTTTCTTGACCCATTCGTTACTGGGTCAAGGCTTTTTCTATCGTTGCTAGTATTTTCTACCCTAGTCTTTTCTCCTAATCCTTCGCCTGCCCAGTCGTCGCCGGTCGCCTCTCCCCCATCGCCCACTACCTGTCGCCCCTTTTCTCTGTTTCGATTCCGTAGTTAAACAATACTCTTCATTCCGCTCTCCCGCTCTAAATCACCATGGATGGCGACACGCTGCTGATCCTTGCCCTGATAAATAAACTGGGTCTCCTGGTAAGTCAATATCTCCCACTGCTCAGTTTGATAGCCCAACCCCCATAGCACCCCTTATTCTCGGATAACCCTGAAAGCCTATATCGGGCTCAGCCCCGCTGTAGCGTTCTCTAACCCAAAGATGTCCCCAGGCTCTTTATTTCCTTCCCTCGTCGGGCTGTGGTTCCATGGATATGTCGCCCTTTCCCCTCAGGGGCAGGTGGCTATTGAGTGGGGCTGGGTGAACACTCTCTATACTCCATTCCGAAACTATCGGTCTACCCTCTGCTTCTAGCAATATTGACTCGGCAACATCCCTGATTGTATTTCCCCTTCAGGCTTACCGTTGACATAACGGCACACTCCCTCCCCCTCTTCGTATTCATGTCTTGACCCGCATCTGGACTGTTTATCTAATACATCTCTGTGGTACTCCCTTTTCTACCCCATCCATTTGACCCCCCCTCTTCCGTAGTTGCCTTGTTATACCAACAAGTCGTACGAAGGTCTCGAGTCCGATGAAGTCCTCAAGAGCATCGTGCGCTCCCTCCTAGAGATTTCCGAATTTCGCCTCAGCATTACCTCCCATGCCATCATCAACCTGATTGAAAAGATCAACAAGTCTGGCAGTAACAACAGCCAGACTGAGGAGGCCCAGCAGAACCTGGCATACTCCCAGCACTTCCTGACCCGCATCCTGGTCGGCTGCATGGCCTATCACTGGTACCAATTCATTCGGAGTGCCCACCGGGAAGGTCGGGGTCTACTGGCCGGCCCAGGTGCCAACACCTCTTACATTCCCTTTACCGAAGTGTGTCTCCAAGCTGGATCAACCACTGCGCCCAAGGGTGGTGCCGCCACCTCCACCGGCACTCCCCCCACCTCTGGCGTTGACGACTCGGCCCAAGCCCTTGTCCTGGATGCTACTGGTCGATCGCGCCGTTTCTCCCGGGTCCCTCACAAGTCTTCTTATAACCGGGACCCTTCGTCCTTCCCTGGCCTGAATTTCAGCAAGAACTCTTACTATGAAGTGGCCGAGGACGACCGGGCGAATCTGTCGGGCAGCTCCGATATTATCGGTAAACAGCTCTTCGTGGGCTCATTTAATCAGACTTTCCACAAACCCGTGGTTTTCACGGCCCAGAATATCAACGCCGCCTTTATGACCGAGCAAACTCTTCTGGACCCCACCCCCTTTGAAGAGCCCCTGGCCAAATACATCTTCAACACGATTCTCCGTATGATCCTGGGTAGTAGCTCAGCTTCCGGCCACGACCTGGGTTCCATGGTGGCTAACCTGGATCAGTCCCGGGCCTTTTACCTGTCCACCGCCCGGTCCTACCTGTTCCTCACGGGATCCCTGGCGTCGACGTTCGTGCCAAGCATCGACAGTATCACTGGGTTGATTTTTTCCACCCCCCGCAAAGAATCGCGGGTAAACCAAACCACAATTGCCAACCGCATCCTATTCTATCTCAGCGCATCCAACTGGAACGTCGTCTTCTCCCGCATCAAGACCCGCATGCAGAGTTTAGCAAGCACGCAGGACGAGTTCACTGACATTCAGGAGTTGCGGATCCTAGAATACTGCCATCTCAATACCCAACGAATTTCCCACGTGTTCCAGGAACTGTCCATTCATTTCCTTCAGTTCCGGCGAAATGTGCAGCTCGCTGTGGCCCCGACCCTCCGCCGTATGATCTGGAACTGGATCGAGTCCTACCCAGCCGACTACATTGCCCTATGGAAGGAAGGCCGCCGACTTGATGGAAACCCCGAAATCCTGTTTGACGTGTGCCTATCATTGCACGACAATAACCACCCCAAGGGAAAAGTTATTCTGTGGCCACTGCAAGCTACCCTGTTGGCCCTCTGTCCCGATGTGCTAACTATGCTGGTCAACTTCGAGGGTGGTAGTAAGGCGGCCAAGCGCCGGGTGTTCTTGGACAATCTCTCCAAGGCCATGCGGAACTCCCGTAATTTCGAAGCGGCGGCCCATGCGTACGTGGATTTCATCCGGGCCGCCTCCTACGTGTCCCTCATCGAGAACACTGCTCTCAATACCATCGTCAGCGACTTTGAGCCTTCTCTGCGTGAGCGTTTGTTTGATTTCCGCTCCCCCAACCTCGATCCGGCCAACAACATTGACCAGCGGTTCCTGATGGAGTCCCTGATTGCCTATTACCGTTACGACCCCTACCTTACAGTTAATCGGTTGGTACCCCTCTTTTTCCAGGAGGGCATCTCGGCCGCGTATCGCCTGGTTCTGGTCAAGGCCTGCTATTCGTTGGCCATTGAGCCTACCTTGCCCTGGCTCCCCTCCATCTCCGTGCTCTACTCCCACGTCGCCTCCTCTTTCCGCAAGCTGTTCCAATCATACGTCACCCAGCCTCTTGGATGGACCGACCCTGCCGTGCGCAAATCCTCACTGTCTCTCGAGCGGGCCCTGCTGAAACGCTCCAATAAGGGGTCCGACGCTGAGACCTTGAAGACCGAGCGAATTGAGTTTATTTTGACCCTACTCAAGGCCTACTGGACAGACCCTCTACCGGCCATTTACAATAGTAACCCCGAGCTGCAGTTCTCCGAGAATCTAACACTATTCAATAATATTACGGCATGTTTCCGCGAGCCCGTAACCACCATCCGCTCCATGGCCGCCTTCACCGTTCTATCCCTACACGATGCCGTGTACATTGAAAAATGGGGCCCCGAAGGGATGATGATGAAGTCTTTCTGGACCATCAGTTCCCAGGTCCTCTTAGCCGTAGCCCGCGAAATCCTGGACTTCAACGACCGGGAGGAGGGCGTCAAGTTTATGCTTTACATCCTGCTGAGGCTTTTGGCCAAACGCAACCAGTTCATTCAGAAGTATCCTAGTCAGGTGGCCCAGGGAATTGAAGTGCACGACCGACTCGTGGCCAGCGTCGCAATGGAAATTGCCTTGTTGGTCCTTCTATGCTCGGCTGAACCTAGTATTATCAACATGGCCCAGGACTGCTTCGCCTATCTATGTGACGAGGCAGTCTTGACCGAGGAAGTGGACGATCCCCACCATTCCAACTTTACCATCGTCAAGAACTACGCCGTGTACCGTGAACTGTCCAAGAACAACACCATTATCACAGGCAAAGTGGCCCAGCAGAAGCGGATCCGCCGCTTGTTACGCCAAATGACCACCCCCACCATGGGTAATCTGGCCGCTTGGGAGGAGGGTTACAAGCGCTGGCGAGTTCTCATTCAGGGTGTGTCCAAGGGTCTGGACCACGACGATGACGGCGCCTCTAACGTTGGCGGAGACGGATCCCGTCTGGGCAATTCCGGTAGTACAACAAATCTCCACGCCAAGGATCACCACCACCCGCCCCCTGCTCCGGCTGGACCGGTCGAGAAGCTCAAAAAGAAGACGCCCTTCCACCAAAAACTGTCTATTTCGCATAATCGGCATAGTGATAAGGACAAGGCCAAGGATAAAGATCATATGGACTCCGCAACGTCAAGCCACGCCGGCTCTTCCATCGGCGGTATGGTTGGAGGGGGTAGTGCGACTTCGGTCTCCAATACCGCGGGAGGTGGCTCCAGCTCTTACTCCAAGGCCAACCACCTACACCACCTATCCATTTCGTCGGCTACGTCGTCCTTTGAGGAGCCCCGTGTCGAAGATCGGGGTGAATGGCCCAATTACACCGGTTTCCTATGCGCGCTCGGTGGGGTTTGCCTGCAGGGCTCGGGTGTGGAAGCTAATCCGGTGGCCAGTTCAGCCTCTGCTCTAGCCAGTAATACTAGCCTGGCGGCCGTCTCAAATATGGCCACTGGCCAGGTGGACGCCCCTCAAATGCTCAACCGATTCATGCAGGAATTGGTAGACCTTCTAGTTAGCGACAACATTCTGGTCCGGGAGACCATCAAGGATATACTAGGGACTGACCTCAGCCCCGCCCTGTTCGCCCTCCTCCTCTCCCACCTCCAGAAGGTCGTGAATCGGTTTGTGATGCCAGATGGTGATATTCAGTGTACCGACCATTGTACCCTGTTTGTGGGCCAAGCTATCTCGGTGGTGAAGATGATCCTGGAACGGATGAACGAACCCACCGTCAGTCTGTTCACAGTGGACCTGGGCGGACTGGTCTTTTCCTTCGCCCGTTATCTCCATCGTCTGGGCAATTCTCCAACTGCCCTCCAAATGAAGATTCGTATGTGCCAGCTCACTGAGATCCTCATGCAGAAGAAGGAGTACCTCAGTCTCCGCCACGAGATTAAATTCCGGAACAAGTTGCTCGACATTATCATCTCGTGGACCTCCGACTTTACCTCCAAGGTGTCCGAGAGCCACCACCAGTCCCACGGCAGTGTAAGTGGGCGAGATGTGGGTGGCGGGGTAGGTGGGAGCGGTGCCAACGGCGGTGGCGGATCGGGGGGAAGTGACATGGCTCTCGCACTTGCTAGTGCCGAAGAGGGCGGGTCCTTTTTGCAGAACGAGAAACTACACCGCGAGCTCGACCAGGACTGTATGAAGACGGTGGTCAGTCTCTTGCTAGGTTTGCCCCTGCAGCCCCAGGATAACGTGGTTGAGTCCGAACTGGGAACCGTCAAATCCCACCAATTCTACCGGTACTTTTCCTTCTTTATCAAATTGCTCAATCGCTGCCGAGTACTCGAAATTCTCGAGTCGGGTGCCCATCGCACTAAATTGACCCAGGACCTCCAGAACCTGCTAGCACAGTCCAAGGAATACATCAAGGACCTGCGCCCCCTCAAGGAATACACCATTCTGGCTCTCTCCAACCTGCTCAGTGCGAATGTCGAGTCCGGCCTGAAGTATTCGCTCACCATGGGATACCACGAGGATACTCGAATTCGAACCTCCTTCATGCAGGTGTTGACCAATATTCTGAACCAGGGTACCGAATTCGAAAGTCTGACCGATATCTCCCTCGTCGAAAAGCAGGAGAAGCTCTTGGACATTATCCTTGAGCCCGATATGGCGGTTGCTTTGGCCCTCTGTGACGCCTGTCCTGTGGCCGACATTGATGAGCTTTCGATGGTGTTACTGTCCGTTTTTGAATCCCGCGGGCTCGCCATCCCCCTGCTCAAGGGTGTTACCGAACGCGAGCTGTACAAGACCGAATCGGCGCCCGAAATGTTCCGGCGTAACTGTATCGCCACTCGCCTGCTATCCCTTTTCGCTAAAGTCTATGGTTTTGAATATCTGCGGGAGACCCTGCAGAGTCTCATCCACGATGTGATTAAGCGGGCCCATGACGCCGGACCCGGCTTCAGCTACGAGCTGGATCCCACCAAACTGAGCGCTACCGCCAATACCAACCAGAACCTGCAGCACCTTATCGAACTATGTAACCGACTCCTCGATGCCATCACCTCTTCCATTTGCATGGTGCCTGATGAGTTCCGCGACTTTTGCCACTTTTTGGTAGAGGTGGTCAACGCCCGTTTCCCTGGGTCCCAGGCCACCGCCGTGGGTGGTTTTATTTTCTTGCGTTTCTTCTGTCCTTCGATTGTGGCCCCCGACTCGCATGACTTGGTCAAGGGCAATGTTAACAAGGAGGTGCGCCGTGGTCTGATTCTGGCCACCAAGGTTATCCAGAACCTGGCCAACGATGTCCTTTTCGGGGCTAAGGAGGCCTTTATGACCCCGCTTAATGACTTTTTGATCACCAATAAGTACAAGGTAACGCAGTACCTCGAGGAACTTGGCCAACGGCCGAGCGACGCGTATTTCGAGCGCGGGATGGTTAAGAAGCACGCGGATCCCAACGATGTGGCTCGGCTTCACCGGTTTGTGTCGGAGAATCTGGATCGAATTGGGCGCGATATGATATCGATTAAACAGATTAAGACCATGGGTATTTATCCCACTACGCGCACCACCTTGGAACCCGTGATCCCCGGTGGTGATTTGTCCACCTCATCGACAACTGTGGTTGCCACAGGGGCGAACCGTCGGGTCTCTGTTGGGAATACGGCCACTATCGCTGGTGGTAATAGCGGGGGTTTGGTCCGCCGCGGCTCCCTGCCTGAGCGAATTTCGGATCCTACGCCTACCGGGACCGAATCCGATTTACATCGCTCTGAGTCCATGTCCGTGACCACGGGCCCTCCAACGCTCACTTCGCTGGACCATACCCAGAATGGCGACCAGCCCCGCAACCGGGCCCACCGGCATACGGCAGCCTATAACACTCTACTGGGCCAGACCGGAACTACACCCAATCCGACCGAACCGACAGGATCCAGTAACGTCAGTGCCGCCAATACGGAACTGGAACGCTTGACCAAGTCCCGTAAGCTCTACGACCAACTGTGCACTCTGCTCTCCCAACTCGGCAAACCCCCGGAAGTGGTCAAGAGCGAGAATGTGATAGCGGCAGTCAAGGGCGGAGCCAGTACCGAGCTTTACCGCGAGTTTATGCTCCGCAACTCCCACCGCAACGCCGACCAGATTAAGGCCAAAAAACTGTTCTATGAGGGTGGAGTTTCCAAGGAAAAGCGCCCCGTGGTCTATTTCATCGCTCGCCGACTCATCACTGACGCTACTGACATGGACCTCCTTATGTTACACGTATTCCAGACTCTGGAGCCCCTCATGAAGAAGCCCTTTGAGCTACTGATGGACCTGACGCAATTTGGCCACGCCAATGAGATTCAGCACCAGTGGATCGGCCAGTTCTCGCAGCTGTTGCCCGCCCAGCTGACTCAAAACCTGCACACGGTGTACATGTATAACGTCAACACCGCCTTCAAACATTACAGCAAGCGCCTGCTCAGCGCTGTGCCCCTCAAGCTGCCTAAGCGTATTGTGTTCCCGTTTAACCTCAATGACCTATACGCCTACATCAACCCGGCTGACTTGGATCTGCCCAAGGGTACCGTCTCCCTGGAGACCGATACGGGGGTCAATATCTCGCCCGTCAGTCGTATCTTCCACATGAAGGCGGCCATGCCTACCATCATCAAGATCACTAACGAAGCCATCCAGATTACTTCCCTCAAGAAACAGGAGGTGTGCGGACTGTCCTCCTACTTCAACGACGTGTACCACATTTCGGAGGTGGACGATATTTCATTGGTTACTTCCCCACGCCGGGACGAAACTCTGGTGGTGGTTAAGTTTGATCGGGGCAATACATCCATGACCTTCTCTAGTCCCAAGTACGAATTCATCTACAAGGCCATCCGTAGCACCCGTGCTCGGTTCCAGTCCTCCAAGCCCAGTACCATGTCGGAACGCCTGATTCGACCCAACGATGTACCTGGAACGCTTCTGAACATGGCCCTCCTCAACAGCGGCAGTGATGATCCCAATCTCCGGCTAACGGCTTACAATCTGCTCTATGCGCTCAGCCTCAACTTCAATTTCGACGTCGGCAACCTGTTGTTCAATGCGGCGGGGCTATGCATTCCAGCCAACAACACCAACTTTATCATCTCCATTAGTCACAAGATCGCTGCTTGCGAGCCCCGGTTCACCCTCGAATTTCTGACTGAGTGTTTCATGGGTTTCAGCAAGTCCAGTACTCCCCTCAAGCACCTCTGTCTGGAGTACATGGCTCCCTGGTTGCCCAACCTTGCGCTGTTTTGTAAGCGCGGGGCCGACCATACCTCGGGCCAATATAAGTCCAGCCTGTCCAAAACGGTGGAAGTGATCAAGGTGCTTATCGAGCTCACCGTTCGGGAGAGTGAAATGTACCCCTCGGTGCAAGCCAAGATCTGGCGTAAAATTGGTCGGGCCGAAGAGCTGCTCGATGTGGTGCTCAGCTTTTTTGTTCAGTATGCCGTGGAGTGCGGTCCCTTCAGCACTCAGGCCGAGGTCATCGCCAACACTATCGTGACCCTAGCTGCCGTCAATGTCCGTACGGCTAAACTGATCTCCCGCCTACGAAAACTTCTAGTGCACACCTCGGTTAGCCCGGCCCGCTCCCTCTTGGAACACCCCAGCTGGAGCGAAATTGCGGTGTTGATCCGCTTCAGTTTGATGCTGATGTACAACAACCCAGCGGCAGCGCAGCAGTACCTCCCCGAGATCTTCTTTAACTTAACCATGGTCATTGGAATTGGGCCGTCCAGTATTCGTACCTCAGTCCATGGACTGGTCATCAATGTGATCCAATCCCTGGTGGCGTCGGTATCGATGGACAAGGGTGACCTCAAGGACCTCAACTCACTCGTGACTCAGTTCTCTGAGCCCCGGTTCCGGCTGATGTTTGGACTGCACCGCATGTCCGGCAACTCGGCGGCCATTCACGGTACGGGTGGGGATGTCGATCTGCCGGAATCCACCTCTTTGGTGTCGCTCGAGACTATTATTCAGAGTCTCTTGAGTATTGTCGACTGTAAGACCTTTGCCGCCGACGTGGCCAATGCCTGGCGCGCCCGGTGGATGAGCTTGGTGACCAGTACCGCCTTCCAGTACAACCTGGCCATCCAGCCACGTGCCTTCATCATGCTGGGTTGCCTGGCCAGTGACGAGGTGGATGACGACCTATTATACCAGGTCCTAGTGACCCTCCGTGGTGCGTTGGAGGCATTTGACGAAAAGGACACTAACCTGATCCTCAGTATAGTTCTCTGCCTAACCAAACTGGTCAACAAGCTGTCAACGGACTCCCAGTTCTTGCCCACGCTCTTCTGGCTAGCCTTGGCCATTATCCAAATCGGACACGTGAATCTCTTCTCCAGCGGTCTGGCCTTGCTCGAAGAGATCCTTCGCTCCCTGGATACGCAGGGTATCTTCGTGGAGATCACCCCTTACGAGTATCTATTGGCCAGCCGAGAGTCGTTCGAGCAAACCATGGGTACCATCGATAGCCACAATGGAGTTAACTTCTACACTGACTTTTCGTTTGCGCTGGCTACCCTGCTGATCAAAGGTCTACACCACCCGGCTAGTAAGGGCACGGTACTTAATTTCCTACACACCTTTATCGGGGTCCATACCAATCGCGGCGGCCCTGGGACAGCCCAGAAGCAAATTACGTTCCAAGTGCTCGGAGCCGTGGTGCCTCTCCTTCCCATGGCGGCCAAGAACGGCGAATTGGGCGAACTTCTGTGGCAATTGGGACTAGGTGACCTGCGTGTGGATAATTGCATGCCCATGCAGAACTGCTACCGCCATATTCTGAACCGGTTCGAGACGCCCACTGAGACCTCGGCCATCCTCCTGGCGTCCTTTTTGGTGGTGATGCTGAACCTGTCCCAATACGAAGGGGAGCAACTCTTCCTCTACGGCTTCCTGTCCGAAGTGGCCACCGCGTTCCCCGACACCTTTAGCTTAGTCTACCACACTTTGCTCCCTAAAATGAACACGGCGTTGATGAGTAGCCAACATTTACCCACTCTCGAGGCCATTCAGTCCATTCTCATTTCGGTGGTCGGGCTGCGTAAGAATATCGGCAAAGTGGTCGGTTCCATTCCCGGGAACCAGCCCAAGAATTCGGCCATGTCCATGACGAGCAGCGGTATGTCCATTAAATCTGATAGCTCGTCGGGCCGCATTTCCCACGAGGAGAAGCTCCACGAACTCGGGTTCTCGGGCCTGATGGATACGACCACTTTTGAAACGATCACGCCGGCAACTATGCGTCGCAATGCCACCCTGGCGTCCCATTTGGTGGACCGCATCGTTAGCTAAAGTGGAGGGCCCTAATCAGCGGGATGACAGTCTTTGGTTTAGTTTTTCTTTACCTTTCCTTACATTTCGATATTTCACCTAATTTTTCATTGAATCTCTCGCTTAACTTGCTGGTCGACCCACAACATTCGCCTCTTTCCCTTATGTGCATCATTTTCAATAATTATCCAGTTTAATATCGCCCGGTTACATTGCTATTACTATTATTAATTTTTCTTCTAAAATTCCCACCCCGTCTCTCACTTTCTTCCTCCTACTTCCTGCGTATATATATATATATACATATATTATTGACACATCTATAGATACCTTTCGGTTTAATTCTACATATAATATTATTATTCTATACATACTTGGCCTTCTCGGTGAACGTGGAACTCTTTCGTAAAAACTCAGTTGCTCGTCATTTCCAATTGCTTTCGCAGTATTGCTATTATCTCAACCACGGCATCGTTTAGTTTGCGACATTGAATTGCGATTTCTTCCATGGCGCTAATAAATATTCAGTGAACAATAATGAACATGGGGGTTACTGCCGGCCTTTTAATGATGGGTGCTATTTGAATTGGAGGAGTTCATCAGTAAGACTATCCCCTGATGTCCAAAGAGCTGATCTGCCTGACTGCTTAACCATGTGGAGTTGTGAGGGGAGAGGGGGCTCAAGATAGAGTGAGGCTGGCCTGAAAGGCGTGTAACCACGGCGTAACCCCAGAGCCGGCCACTAACCTGTCACTTCGCCCCAACCTTGGGCCACTTGGTTGTCCAAGTTCGTCCACGGGACCTCCGTAATGCCCAATTATGCCTTAAAGCTAGGCCTTCGTTCAGCGGTTCACGTAAAAAGAAACGCGAGAAGGAGGGAGGGCCATTGGGGTTAAGCAGCGCGATATTGTTGATGCAGGATTTGGTAGATAAAGCCTCTTGCTTATTGCAATGCTTATCACCCGATTCACCTTTTGAGGTACCAACCCCACCCCACACCCGCATCCAACACTCTCGCACTCAGCTGGCCGACTGCCCTGTTAGTCGCTCACCAAAGGGGAAGGAGAGGGAGGGGGCTTGGTTCGTCTTACGCCCACGCTTACTCTTTCGGCACTATCCTAACCCACACAAGCGGCACCTCCTAACCTACCGCCCATACCACACCACCTTCCGCCTCCGTGCCCTTAAGGTCTCAACAGCACATCGCACTTGGTCTATGCTAATTGTTTCCTCTGTTTAACCTTCGCTATTTCTCCCCCCTTTCTTCTCCTCCCTTTACTCCTTACTACTTTCTTTCATTCCCGACCGGGACTTTAAACCCTTTATTTGCTTCGGAGTGTTTCGCCCTTGTCCGCCGCCTACTTTGACCATCCCTCGTCGTATTTCCGTTGTCGATTGTAACTCTCTCTCTCTCTCTCTCTCTCACCGTGCCAAGATGCCCAACTACTGGCTGATATCTCTACCCGCTGACGGTGACCGCAACACCGCCTGGCAGCGCCTCCGCTCCGACGTGGCCGCCGACCAAACGGACCTGTGTACCTTCAACGTCCCCGAATTCAAGGTAGGCATCCTCTTTTATCCGTGGGCTTTCAACTGTGCTAGCCTCAGCTCCCCTAATATTGGGTTTGGGGAGTAGCTTGGGCTGTCCAGGTCGAGCTGCCCCACTTGGCCCCGCACCCCCCTGAGCGGAGGTAAATGGGTGGAGCGGGGCGAGGTGGCTGGTTTACCATGTCCGTGCGTGGCGGATGGGTTGGGACCAAGGCTGCCATCGGCACCTGGTGTTTATCGAACTAAGGGAAATTCGGGCGGCTGCTATATACCAGGGTATTATTAATGAATGGTGTGCCCCATACCCCCCGCGCTTGGCATGGTCCTAAAGGGGACACCCCCTTCGAACACAGACACGCTCACCTGCCAAGTCTCTATTATACTCCGATAAAAGCATCGTAATTTCTAACCCCTCTCGTATTCGCTCCTCTTGTTCCTCCCGTATAGATTGGTACTCTGGACAGTCTGGTGCAGTTATCCGATGAATTAATCAAGACCGATATGGCCTACGGCGTGGTGACCACTAAAATTGTCGATGTTCTGCGCAATTTGGTTAAAGGGGACGAGCAGGTCCTGACCAGTATGCTGACCATTAATGGACGTAAGTGACTTTGCGTTATTTAATTCATTTAGTCATAATTTCCCGGCTCAATTTGTCGATTGGTCATGTTCCGTCCATTTTCCCAAGTTTCTTAGTATTATATAAGACTCATGCTCTATTCCCCCGTCGCACTTTCATTTGCCTATATCTACATAAAATAGGGTCGGTCGACCAGTACCTCAAGGGCTTTAGCTGGGATACCTCCAAGTACCGCTCGGATAAATCTCTCAGTGATATCTGTGGCACCATTTCCCAGTCTGTCAGCTCTATTGAAACCGGCCTAAAGACCAAGTCCACTGTCTACAACACCGCCAAGAACAATCACCAGTCTTTGTCCCGCAGACAAAACGGTAACTTGTCTATCCGCTCCCTTACTGGTATTGTGAAGGAGGACCATGTTATCAAGGACTCCGAATACCTCCAGACCCTTTTCGTGGCTGTCCCCATCAACTCCGTCAAGGACTGGGAGACCCAATACGAAACCCTGTCCCAAATGGTGGTCCCCCGGTCGTCGGTCAAAATCACCGCCGACAACGACTACGCCCTATTCAGCGTGACTGTATTCAAGCGGGTTGCCGACGAGTTCGCCAACAAATGCCGGGACCGTAAATTCATTGTGCGCGACTACCAGTTCAGCCCCGAGCAGGAGCAGGCCGATCGCATGGCCCACCTGAACGCCGAGAGCGAAGAGAAGGAGCTGCAAACCACCCTCCTGCAGTGGTGCCATACCAGTTTCGGGGAAGTCTTCGCGGCCTGGATCCACATCAAAGCCCTCCGGGTCTTCGTTGAATCCGTCCTGCGGTACGGTCTGCCCCCGGATTTCATCGCCGCCCTCATTAAACCCAAGCCCAAGGCTGAGGCTAAGTTGCGTGATACCCTGGTGGCCCGTTACGCCAACCTCGAGGGTAAACACAACTCCGCCAAGGGCTCCAGCAAGGCCGTCGACAACTCCGAAGGCTCCCATTTGGACGAGTTCCAGTCGGTGCTGGGTAACGACTACACGCCTTTTGTGCTCTTCCAGGTCAACTGGAACTTGTTCGATAAGGAGTAATATGGCCAATCATCAATGGCCCGACGCCATTTTCCTATTATCTTATGTAACCCACACCCTCTTTCGCCCACCCTGTTTTTTTATTAGGTCACTATTTACGAGACCGATGGCGACCTAGATGAGGTCAAAACATTTTTTGCCTTTTTGGTTTTGGTTGTCTTTCTTTCTATAAATACTTTATTCACCATCTATATTTAAATATGTTTTTATTTTAATATATATATATATATATATATAGGTTCTGTGCTTATCATGAAAATAAGGGGTGACTGGTCTCCTTAAACCCACTCTTCCTCTCCCCCATACTTTGGGGTCCTCCCTGTTTTATTAAAACAATCTAGGCGCTAAGGGGTGCGGTGCAGTGGTTTATCCAAGTAGATAGCTTACAATATGACAAGTGTAAGCCGGATCTATAAAGGTAATGGTCAGCCCATTAGTCAGGTTGGGCAATTACGGCTAAAAGGAAACGGTCAATACAATCTTAAATTTGCATCACATTCCTTAATCCACAAGTGTTGTTTATTTTTCTTCACATCAATGAGACCTATTCAACAGGATAAGCGTGTGGGCCAGTTCACCATAAATGAACTGGTCATGAAATAGTTAATGTAGAACGTAATCTTGCCCACTTGGAGTGAAGGGGTGGGAAAACCAAGCCTATCCGGGCAGTGGGGGGAAAACAACAGGATTTGTATTAAGGCCAAGAAGACATTAAGATAACCCAGTGATCTTTTCCAAGCCCAATCAATCCAAAAACTGATGGCCCGAGTAAATTGTTTACTTAGAATTCGCCTGACCAATTATTAAGATCACACTAATAACAATCGGTGGGGTTCCAGCGGACTCTGGACATCCATTTAATCCATAAAAATTGAAAATGAATGTATATGACCATAATCTTAATTCCCGCAATAGTCCGGTGATTGTATTCCATAATACGAATCAAGTATCCGTATCGGCAATCTTCTGATGAAAAGACTTTAACTTATTATAGTTTGTTACCAGCATTTTGTCTTCGTTTTCAAGCGAATATATATATGTGTCCGTATGGTGGTTTCATTTAATATCCCAACACCGTATTTTAAAGTAAAGCCAACAAAGAAACGGTACAGGAATGCAGTGACCAAATATTTTTGTGGTCGAAAAAGCGTGATATACAGTATTGATGAGGGTATTGGTAGGTGCTGTACCAAGTCATACTGCTGTTCAAACTTGGGTATATATACCACGAAGCTCGGCCCGCTGGGTTATTCGGTACCAGGATCTATACTCGCTACGTTGGCAACTCTCTCCATCCTTGTCTGTTTATATTCGCACTTCGCCAGTTATCATCGAAGCCTTCGCGTTGCCATTCCTATTATCGTATAACGCTGCTCTTTATTCCCACCGCCTTACCAGCTAATCCCAGCCATGTCCTTGAATTCATCTCCAGACTATTCCGGCTATGCTAGTTACTCCTGGGATGATTCACTTAGCACTATCGATGACGAAGGGCCATGTCCCGAACTGACTGATCAATCTGAAAGCGACGACGTTGACGAAGATGATCCTCTTCTCGAAGATGTCTCCCAAAGTATTACCAGCTCTGATTCGAGCTCAGCTACCTCGATGATGGCATATTTCGATGACGAGGTCGATACCCGAGTGTGCGTAGGCGGTAAGTTTAAAATGCATCATTCTTATAACATATACAATTTTGGCTATGCACTTTGAATTATGTATCGGTTATATATTGCCATAATTTAACTTATATTTGATGAATTTAGTTAGCGTAAAGTCACCGCTTCGGCCTATTCTTCACATTAATAATTGCATTGTGTTATGCTGCGTTGACAACGGACCTATCATCAACTACCTACTGTTGCGTATTAATATTTAACCCTGCTATTAGATATTATAGAATATTCGCACGAACGAGATGGTGAGCGGCTGACAGCTCGCGTTACGGGAACCCCCCGGGGAGCATATTCCTTAAAAATTTTGGAGGACGGATTAGAGGAAACGTACGAAGTTACTGCTATTTTCCTCTATTCCGTAAGAAAGAGATCCCCCAGCCCCACCTTCGAAGGAACTGGGATTCATTGAACACCCTTGAAGTACGGTATCGATCACCGGTTGAATTAGAGGTACTTGAGCCATGGATAAACCCAAAAGCCCACATCCCAGTCTATCGAAGGATATTCCCAAAACCTAGTAGATATGAATGTAATTATTTCTATTCTATTAACAAAAATATATATCCGGCCCAGCTTCTATTCGTGTAGACCACCTTACCCTCATTTTTTTAGCCACAGCTCGTGGACCTAGTTCATATATTTGTTAGTATCAATACGTTTCTGTGTGCCGATGAGTCTACAATTTTTATACCACTTTACATCGTCACTATACTGTACCTGTCAACCAGACCCAAATCAACACTTATAATAACCATTTCATACATGTCAACCACTTTTATTTTTCTTACCGCCTTATCAATCTATACCTATTTTTATATGATCCCCTAAAAAATTCCAAAAGAATATACGAAATCAGATAATATAATACAATTTGAAGAGTATTTCAACCAAAACCCAAAAGCCGGGTGGGCCAATCAGAGATTCAACTGTTCGAGAATCCTCAAAAATACAAGGTGAAGCCCTCTATCACTCAATGCACTATGTGTGGCTTAGCTCATTAAGCGGCAGTATGGTCAGTGGGGACAAGTAGACGATAGGGGAAGTGACTGAGCCCTTAATTGAGTGATGTCAACCTTTACTTCATACGCCTCGGAATTCCTCTTTTCTTGTGGGCCTAATGTGACTGCGACTGTGGGACAATCGTCCCTACCAAATAGGAATCTAAATGTGCGGGCCAATCGAGATAAAGCACAACAATCCGTAGGCCACTTGCTCCACAGCTACGTCTACCTTGAAATTCTACTGGAATATGAGCAGCCGGTATATTACGTTCAAGCAACTAAATGTGGCTTGTTATTTCGAAGCATCCTCCAATATCCAACTTCTAATCCTATATGGTTATATTTTGATTCGCTGAATTTAAAATAAGGTTAATGTCCACTCCTTTCTTTTTCTTAAAGCCAGCGTCGTACCGGTTATTCACTCAAGTGCTGCATTCAAACCTAATCCTTAGGAAGCTACTAAACATGGGACGTCTATCAACCGAGATCAATTAGCTGTGGAATGATAAATGTAAATATAAAATACTTCAGCTAGGTACTGGTCACTAACAAGGGTCAAGCATCTCAAGGCATGTATGAAGGAAAGTCGACATCGGAGTTGTCCATCTTAAGGGAAGTCACGATATTATGATTATATGGGACCCCGATAGCCAGAAAGGGCAGTTCAGGAAAGAGGCCACCCGTGCCGCTCAGATAACTGTGAATGGCCCGGATGCTGCCCCTTGGAGGATTGATCTCCTTGGTCCCCAGGATTACTGACCAACTTATGTGCCTGTATTTTTTACCAAGAATACTACATGTGGCATAAATCAAGGGTATATTTCTAGCAGGTGTGGGTAATATATAGAACACACCATGATATTTACAAGATTACAAATTAAGAGGTGGTTGATCAATGCAATCATTCGGATGGGGCATGGTACTGGGCAGTTATGTGTAACTACCATTGTGTCATGAGTAGCGTAACCCTCACGAATAATGTTACTTATCCCAAATACCGCCAAAGAAAATTACATGCCATGTGGATTTTCCCAATAGAGGAAGCCGAATCTAACGGACCTTTCTATACGATATTATTGGGCATCTAGTTAACTCCGGAGTCCCCCCCACTCATTCTTTTATGGACTGTCAGTTTTTTTAAAAATTGTTTAGGCTATACTTATTATTAACCCTGGAATTGACTCTGAGTACCATTTTAATTAGTTATCCTTGGGGATTATTAGTAATTTTTGGGCCAGTTTAAACACCAAGAATACCCTCCACTGAATGCCCACCCCGTATTATTCCTCCTCAATATACTATATTTATAATACTACCAACTATGGAACCCTCTAGCTGTTAATTGAGAGCTATCGAGACTGATCTGATGGCACACAGTATATTGTTGATATAGCTAACTGCATATTTTGTTTCGTGCATCGTAGATAAAAAGCGGGGGAGTAAAACGACGGATTAATAAACTGTAATAATTACTTGCAGCAGTAAATTGTTTGGAGAGTATGGAATTACAATCTCAATTGGACAAATGTGATTTAATAGAAAATATGATACGGTGAAGTCTTGAGGTCATTTGAATCTTGAACATTGTAATTTAAAACCAAGTAAATATATTTTGCTATAGTAAACACAATAACCTCGCATGTATACTATTATTTATAAAAAACGGCGAAGAAATATACGCCAATTTTCTTCTTTCATGAACGAGTCTCATATTTAGCGATATAGAGCTGATACCAGTAGGCTGAGCAGTCAAATGTACCCTCAGAGAGTTGAAAGGCGCATTCCTTTTTATAGACATTTTATTATTCATCAACACATCAATATTTTAAAAAATAATAGATATGGGCCGCACTAATAATGGTGGCCAAGAAGGATATAATTTGGGTTTTTGGAAGCGGTTGGTTGACCATGGGGGCTCAGCTAATTATAGGTGACGGTCCAGAGCCTAGAGTTGACTAGACTATAATACCAGATAGACAATACCACTAAACAAATATTGGCCGTTTAGGGGCCATTCGGAGGCATTAAGTTATCCATAGGCGGCAGATGGTCCCAATTCGCCGGCGGAGGAGGCATCGTTACACGCCGAATAGCTGGAGGAGGTCCTAAGGCATTATTGTTGTCAATTACGCTTTGGGGGGTACTGCCAGGAGTACGGTTAGGTATATAATGTTCATCAATATACTCCCTCAACAATAGGTACACTTCATTTTCATCAACAAGGTTGTTCAGTACAACCGGGGGTGCCAATGGGCCGACGGTTGGGATATCATAATTCACTGGGTTAGGGTTTTGATCGTAGAGATGGAAGACCGTTTTACCAGCAGCATCCAAATGAATCGGATAAATGGCCCGGAACATAAACAATTCGCAATTGGGTGGGTTCAGATTACCATCACCAGCTAAGGTAAGAGTGATTTGCTCTCTGCTAATCCAGCCTCGCTGCACAGCACAAGCTCCTATATTGTCAATGGGAGCGGAAACTTGCTGCGGATCGATTAAAGCACGAACAAGGTGGTTATTGCCCTGGATACTTGCGACCAGAAGAGCTAGTTGGTGCTCCTTAGGTTGTAGCCTTCCAGATACAGCTCCAAACCCAATAGCACTATACAATGTATCGAAGGTACTATTCCCAGCTAGAAGCATAATGTACCCTAAAAAGACGGTCATATATCGAGCCTTGTGGAACTCCTGGTTTTTAGCGTACTCGACGTAGTCCTTTAAATCCAGGGGATTCTCGATATCAGGGTCTACACTTTGGCGCATGTATAACAGGGTGGCTAGAAACTGGATGTAGCTCTCCGGGACGTACTTGTAGAAATTTCGGCTCAGCGCTTCGCCAAAGGCGGCACTCAGGAAGTACTCGGACATGGTTTGGGTCTGTTCTAGCTCGCCCTTCATGAGACGGTCATGGAATGGAAGGAAGGTCTTCCGGGAGATTTCGGTAGTCGTGTCGAATTGCTGGTTATGGGTATTCTTTTGCAGCCATTGTAGCTCGGGCCGAAAAGTCTCAAGGGCCTCCCAAAGGATCATATTATTAGCCACGTGGGGGCCGGGGGGTCGACTTTCCAGTAAGGGCTGGCCCAGCTTGTCGTAACCCAGTGCATCCAGGTTCTGATAGATGAGGTGGACGAAGGCGGGAAGGATAGTGATCTCCACCAGGGGCATGAATGCGGCCAGTTTGGCATCAGCCTCCGCAGGGCCCAAATTCAGGGTATTGTAGCTCTCGGGGTTGGCAAAAAATGCCTCCTCAGCCTAGGACAGTACAGAGTAGATAAGTGGTATAATTGGGGTATAATTATTGTGAGTGGATATATCTTAATTGGTAGAGATTTGATAATAATAATATTGGCAATTCGATAGTCCATATAGCATGCAAAGGAACCAATAAGGCGGTTGCTAGGGGTTGGGGAGTATTAGTGTATAAGTCAACTCAGCAGAAAAGCCTCTTGACATTACCTTGTTAGTCTTTCTTGTAAATGGGTCAAGTTCAAATCTATTCCAGTGTTGAGACACAGGGCCTCTTCGGGTATGCTCATACGGGGGAACCCACCCAAGAATCATGGCGAGGACTTCATCAGGGGCATTGTTGATTGAAGCCGGACCCCAGATGTTGGCCGAATAGGCCCCGGTGGCCAGGAACACAAGCGCAACAGTGCTTAGACGAACCTTGGTAACCATATTTGCGAAAATGTATCCAACCGGTCGGCTGAAGTAGTAGTTGGGGACAAACGGATGTCGAGGCTCAAAATAATAGGTTCGAGAGATGGGGGTGTATCTCTGAAATAGAAGGGGCTAAATAGGTCGAGGGGATGGATGTACAGGCGAAGACGATATTATCTGAAGTACAGCTGGCAGTAAACGGGCCACAGTTGCCGGTTTATATATCAGAGTGGTTCAGCGTAGCTGCATCACGAGCAACCTATTCAATGAGATGAGTGTAGCCGGCCGACGCTAAATATCCTGCTTAGTTTTCTATATTTTTTTTATAAAAAAAAAACGCAAGCGTTGAGTCTCACCATTATACCTATTGTAGTATATTCGACTGTAGAGGCTGGTGCTATTGAGTTGGTCATATTGCATTACATTGTCTCCTAAGAGATATCGATATGAGGTCTGTTTAAGGACCCTAAACAGTGCGGGACTATTCTTGTACGACGGATTGGAGTCCAATAATGGACTTCGTTCGTATCCCGGCACATTGGCTTGGACCGTGGCCTATGCATTTTGCTTGGGAATCCCTGGGCTCTCGATAAATCCTTGTTGGCCCGGGTAGCCCTGTTTTAGGGTGATTGGTTTAGAATGCCTTTGTATCCCACCCAAAAGACACCATTCACATACCCTGGCACCATAGGGCCTAGCTGGTGGTATAGGGGACCTACCTTTCCGTCCCTAGGGCCTTGAAAATCACCATTTTGCGCCTTTTCGATCAATCAGAATTGCCACAAGTGATACAGATGCGCAGACCCCTAATACTTTCCTTCCATAGAGAACGTCGTAGTGTGAAATTTGGCGTAGTAGTATGGCAAAGCAGGTGTTGAATGGCATCGGGGAGAGAGTGGTATTCCATTTAATAGATTATATTATTGAACAGCCCAACATAGATTTTGCAGTGGCTCCACAAATATATTATATTGCTGGTGTGTTACCTCTCCCCCAATAGTTGAACATATGCACTTGCCGTGGTCTGCCCTAGAGTTAAATAACCCATGAATTAGGTGTGCCACAGTTGGCAAAGACCCCCCCCCCATTGTCTTTAATGTGCTACCTCAAGTAATATGACCTATCCTGCATCCATTATGTTGCCCATGTTGCCCATGTTAATCATTCTTAGTCTGTCAAGAGTCCCGAGGATAGGCTTCTAATGGTAGGTGGGGCTTAGACTTAGCCAAGCAGGCTACTAGTATTAGGGAGGGATTGGTACTAACTAATAAAGGATGAGTGCAGGCTAATGCAAGGGACATGCAGTGGGCACACTTACTGGCTAATACAATGGGTGAGTGTATAAGGAGTTTATTGAGGTAAACTGGGGGGATAAGAATAAGCTAAAGAATCTAACTAGTCCAGGATGGGCCCAGTTATATATATGTGGGGACAGCTCCAGAGGGAGGTCCCCAGGGGAAGGGTACTACTAAGACTAAGGTATAGGTAGATAAATAGTCTAACCAGATGGCTTTGTATCTGGAAGACTATTATGGTAACCAGAAGAGTCTTTGGGTCACTAATTGAGTGATTAGTGTGAAGAGGCAGAGTCTGGAAGGGGAAGGGTTATATGATATAGAAGGATCCCAAAGTACTGGAGGGCGACTATGGGAAGTTATATATGGTACTATATGACCCAGTTAGGATAGGTGATTGCTATACCTGGATTAAGTCAGATTAGAAGGGCTGACACATTATCAGTCTAGGTGCTTATCACATATCTGCATATAGGCCCTTAATCCAATACTCCATTTTCCAGCTGGCTGATAATAGGGCAACAATACCAGGCAGCTCACCTGTGGTCAAATGTCAATATTATATGGAGGTAGAGTAGGCAGCAAAGTAGTAATTTTATTACATCCCTCACTTTGTGTAGTTGATGTGGGCTTGGTTAATCAAGGGAATACTGGTCAAAGCAAGCTGGGGATTTTTCAACCCATCCAAGGGCCCCAGTCCAAGGGTCCTGGAATTATAATATACATAGTTCCCAACTCCTGCTGCACGGGGCACTGAGGTTAAACTTGTAGACAACTATATGGCCATTTTTGCATAAATGTTGTCCTGGGTGGTTAGCCACTAATGTTGCTGGCAGTAAAGGAGACATGTTGTTGGAAATTGTTGCAGGCTCTCTCAATGATTTAATTTGGAGACAGATAAATGAGGTTAATATAAAATTAATATTAGGATAGAAAGAACTGCAACAGGAAATTTAAATATTTGCAACAGTATCCATTAGATATGTTTAGATCTACCAGAAGTGTTTATAGAGCCCAACTAGTTAAAATATTATTAAATACCCAGAATGAGATGTATATTTGATAGTTACCAGTAGAGCAATACAGTGAAAAAAACATCAATTTACCACCCTCTTGGTCAAATCCTATATTAAGGAGCTTAATGTTGCAGCCAGTTGGCTAGTCTGTCAGATGTACTTACACAGATTAAACAGATATATTCCTTGCCATTGAACTATTCAAGGTACATACACTCATTTTGATTTAATAGTGATGCAATGAATACAGGCATGGCCAACAAAGACATATTAGATTAATATTGTTAAAGGCATGTCCCGACAGGTCTATCATTCTTATTAGAAATATAAATACAATAGTAAATGTAAGTACCTTCAAATGCAACTATAAGGATTTAAAGAATAGAGAAAGAACCACAAGGGGCAAAGCTAGATGCCTACAGTTGGTTTTATTGTATTGGAAATAGCAGTAATGATGATAAAAACATTGTTCTGAGTATAGGGTGATATAATCATAGATAGAGAATAGTCTCGGGTATTAGGACGGACCAATCAGAGTAAAGGATTTGGAGGGGCGGGAGAAATGAATTTCTAATACTAACTACTATTAGAGTCTTCTAGATACCTACAACTATCTAGTCAGCCTATTCATTGATCCTATAGTCTTAGTAGTATCCTTTCCTTGGGACCTCCCTCTGGAGCTATCCCCACATATATAACTGGGCCCTATTGGGACCAGTTAGATTCCTTAGCTAATTCTTACCCCTAGTTTACGCTAATAAACTCTCTATATACTCACTCCCCCATATTAACTAGTGAATTTGCCCACTGCATGTCCCTTGTACATACCTACTACTAAGCCTTTATTAGTTAGTACCATGTCCTATACCTAATACTAGTAGCCTGCTTGGCTAAGTCTAAGCCCCACCTACCATGAGAAGCTTATCCTTGGGACTCTTGATGGACTAAGAGTAGTTAACCCAGGTGATAATATATATAAACTCTGCAGTTCCAGTAGATTTAGAGAAATCAAGATTTCCCCAAGGGCAAAAGTTGAGTAACCCACTGATTTCTACAGTCTCATAGTTTATTACATGATTTACCATTTAATAAATACATAATATACTTATAATATTCTGTACTTAAGTTCTCATTGAACTTAGCAATGGACCAGAGTCCACTATTAAGAATGTTGTGGCTTCCCCCTGCAATGATGCCTTGTTAAGCCTAACTGGTCCACCAGGTCTCAGCTTTACTTATACACCCTTATATTTCATTCCTCTTGGTCTTTAAATATTGTGCAATGTTTTTCATCAGGTATGTGGTTCTTACCCAACAGCCTTCCTTCATATTTCTGGCATATACATATAAATACTTCAATGCACCTTCAGTTCCTCACAGATATGTCATATTTGGGTAATGAATTAGTAATGACCTTTCTCTTGTTCCTTAGCATTCTTTAAGTAGTTCACCTACTTTCCCCATTCAAGACTGGCATAACTCAGCCAACTAGGCATTTAACCCCTTCCTTTATTTAGAATTCTATATATTGTAAAGAGAACTAACTGTATGCATCCCCTTGTTATTGGATTAAACATTGCTTTAACCAGCCAAAGCACTGTAATGGTTGACCCAGTCCATTTCCATTTTTGTTTCTCCCATCTGTTGGCCCTCCTAAACTGACCCAAATCTGGACTTAATAATCATCCACCCTTATTAGGCCTTATAGCACCATATTAACCCTCCCATAGTCACCCCCGGTACTATGGGATTGTCATTTATTATATAACCCTTCCCCTTCCAGCCCTAACACTTCACACAAAACACTCAACCTGCTGATCCAAAGCCTCTTCTGGTTCCCATGAGAGTCTTCCCAATATGAAGCCTGTCTGGTTAGTCTATACCTTAGTCTTAGTAGTATCTCCCCTTGGGACCTCCCTCTGGAGCTGTCCCCACATATATATAACTGGGCCCATCCTGGACTAGTTCGATTCCTTAGCTTATTCATATTCCCTAGTTTACCTTAATAAACTCTATATATGCTTACCCCCTCATACTAACTAGTAAGTGTACCCACTGTAAGGCCCTTGTATAATCCCATTACCTAAGCATTTATTAGTTAGTACTGTGCCCCCATCCTAATGCTAGTAGCCCACTTGGCTGAGTCTAAGCCCTGCTTACCATTAGAAGCCTATCCCCGAGACTCTTGATGGACTAAGAGTGGTTAACTCAGGCGACACAGTCCAAAACATTGTTATTTGCTGTGCTTCTAGTGGTCAGTATTGCTGTCTGTAAATTGCATTGCCAATGGCTGCAGAAATAGAAGCAGGCTGCCGCCGTCACCAAGTCAGCCCAGGAAAAAGCCTCCGAAGCTACTGATCCTTCAAGCAAGAGCATAGGGGGCAAGTGATCCCAGAGAATTGGAGTCGACGCCCAGTTTATTGCTGAAATCAAGCGACTCCTCCCCATCTGTGTTCCCGGTTTCAAGAGCCCCGAGTTTGGTATGCTAATTGCCCTTGCATCGGTGCTTATTGTCCGGTCCTGGCTGGATATCTGGTTCTCTTCTTTCAACGGCATGGTGGTCAAGGCCATCGTATCCTGAGACCGGGCCCGGTTCATTTCCAAGGTGGTCCTGGAATTCGGTTTTATAATGTGGCCCCTATCCATCGTCAACAACTCGCTCAAATTGATCATCAACGCCCTGTCCCTGCGGTTCCGTACCCACTTTACTCGCCGCACCCATAGCGAATACCTTAATGGCATTACCTTTTATAAAATGACCAACCTAGATACCCGTATCCAGAACGTCGACCAACTCATCACCCAGGACATTAGCAAGTTTTCGGAAAGTCTCAGCCATTTATACTCAGATACCGTGAAACTCTTGGTGGATATTTTCCTGTTCGCCTATAAGCTAGGTCAGGCCATTGGGGGGACCGCCCCCTTGGCCATGGTTGGCTACTTCTTCTGTTCGGCCGTCATTCTGCGCAACATCTCACCTCCGATCGGCAAATACACGGCCGTGGAACAGAACCTGGGGGGGCAGTTCCGTTACACTCACTTGCGCATCATTACCCATGCCGAAGAAATCGCCTTCTACGGCGGCGGTGAACGCGAACGGGAGTTAGTTAACAGCAGTTTCCACCATATTGTGCAGCACATCAAGAAGGTCTATAAGCTACGCTTCCTCAACGGTGTGTTCGACTCGGTACTAGTTAAATACGGCGCCACCATGATCGCCTACTACATTCTCGCCCGCCTCGCTTTCGATCCGAAATGCGCCGGCCAGGTTGCCAGCGGAGCCGTTGATCCGACCCAGATTATGGAGGACTACTCGCGTAACTCTCGTTTCCTGACCAACCTGTCCCAGGCCATGGGTCGTCTCATTCTGGCCGGTCGGGACATTACCCGATTCGCCGGTTACACGGCCCGCGTGTCGGAATTGTTCACGGTGTTGAACGACGTCAGCGCTGGCAAGTACGAGCGGTCGATGGTGGAGGGTGGCGCCGATTTGGCCAACCTTCTTGTTGCACACAAGGCGGCCAATCCCGACCAAGACTCTGACGAAACTGCGGCTGACCGCAAGCACCGGGAAGTGGAAGCCATGGTCACTAGTGGTACGGTGGATACGCGCGCTCTGGGCGGCCATGTGGTACATCAGGACGGCGTGATTGATTTTGTTCATGTGCCCGTAGTTACTCCCAATGGTGATATTCTAGTCCGTGACCTGACCTTCCGTATCGATTCAGGTATGAACTATCTAATCACCGGCCCCGACGGCTGTGGAAAGAGCTCGCTGTTCTGTATTCTTGGTGACCTATGGCCCCAGTTTGCCAGGTCGGTGGTAAAACCCCGCCCGCAGGAGCTCTTCTACGTGCCCCAGAAGCCCTACTTGCCCCTGGGAACCTTCCGGGACCAGGTCATCTACCCCCATAGCCATGCGGATGCTACCGCCCGGGGTTTCGCCGACGATGACCTCGTTAATCTACTCCAGGTCGTCCATCTGGAATACTTGGTGGGTCGTGAAGGCGGCTGGAACTCCATCCGCGACTGGGGCGACGTACTCTCCGGCGGTGGGAAACAGCGAGTGGCCATGACCCGTCTCTTTTACCACCAGCCCCAGTTCGCCATTCTCGACGAATGCACGTCCGCCATCAGCGTCGATGTCGAAGGCATCATGTACAACCATGCTAAACGTGTGGGCATCACCCTGTTTACCGTTTCGCACCGGACCAGTCTGTTCAAATACCACGACTTTTTGCTCCGCTTTGACGACGAAGGCGGTTATTCGTTCGATCCTTTGTCGGTTGATGACGACGAAACACCGTTCAGTTTCAGCCACGGCAAGTCTGGGTACGCCGCTACTCATTCTACTACGGAGGAAGTCACTACTTCGTCATCGGTGGGTGAACCCGACTCGGTATCCACTATGAGTTCGGTGAAGGACGACGGCACTAGCTCCGATAAATAGATTTAATCATACTTCCAATTATCAATTCTATGCCATCTTGCATTTTGGCTTACTTGTTTTTTAATTTTATTTTTGCGCCGCTTTCATTCCCTCGGAATTCCAAGGCTTGGCCAGATGAATGCCATATAATCCCATGTCTGTCTCAGAATCGCAGGCCTTAATTCGTACCAGTGGTGGTGAATCCTGTGATCAGTGTGATGTATTTGCGTTTTCCAACGGAACAGCGCTATTCTTTAGACACCTCGCCCCACACTTTTATGTATAAATGTTTATATACACGCTCTATAACTTAATTTTAATTACCTTACATCTTATTTAATTACCGTTGCTTTATTTTTGTTTGAAAGTGCCTCCAGATTTAAACACTGTATTTTGATATTCAAACCCATGGATAGAGAGATTTTGGGAGAGAGGGGGGACCGGGTATTACGAGCAAATGGCCGGATCATGGCTTTACATATACCTACCAGTCTGCCCAATATATGAGAAAAGGCGGGGCTTGTGTAGTGTCATCCAACGGCACAAGACTAAACACTGGCTGTGGGCGCTGGCTATTTCCAGTAGCTGGTGGGAGGGAAGCTGTATACCATAATTACTTCACTCCCAAGTGAATTCAAAATATGCGCCACCTTGAATGAGGGTTAATTGGAGACCCGTCTTTCCTAGAGAGGCGTTTAATTGATATAATGGTTAACTGTAAACAAGGCATGTCCGATTCAACCCCAAAAACAACCAGCGACAATTTGGCGTGGAACAAGTCCAATTTGTATAACCCTGCCTTTTCTGGCCCCATTGTAAAGATATAATAGTTAGTCAAAAACCTCGCTTCGTTCAATAACAATGTTATATAGCCAGTGGAATGGGCGTGTTTATTAAGGAAGAACATGTAGTGTGGAAGTAGTAGAAGCGTTGTGATTGTTTGTAAACTAAGGAATCAATGAGTGTGGCCGGTACACTTTTTCATGGTCAATTGGTATTCTCAGATAAGAGCGAGTAAGGGGACGCATATATTGTCCTCGACGCGAATGGATGTCTATAACCCATTCTGGTCTGCCGTTGGTACCTATAGGGTTATAGTCTCGGGAATATTGGTGGGATCCGAGGAGACTGGGCTATTGCGATGACCAGGATCGACCCCTACCCTAGCTGTATATGTAACTTCAAGATAATGGTTTATTCGAGGTGCGCAAAGAAGATAGATACGAATAAGTGAGCAAGTAGAGAAATCGGAAATGTGGTGGTGCGAGTTGTAGTGCATCATAGCGATTTTGTTTTATTACTCGTCCACCGAGGACGTCCTTTATAAAGAGTTGGTATGGTTACTAAAACCGAGATACTCCGGAATAATGGGAGGTAGTAATAATTCACATAACTGAATAATAATATAAGAGACGCAGAGAGACATGCCTATAAAATATTGTGTGTTCGACAAGGGGCGTAAAACGTCACATTCAGCACCTATGTGGGCTACATTACTTGTCGTCCGTGGTTTGCTTGTCGCACCCGTACTGTGTGATTACGGGAATAGCCGTGCTGACCCATGATCGACAATTCCAAGTACTCTTCATGGCATCACTGACCGATTTCGCTTGTGTATCGACATACAGTTCGGAAAGTCGTTGAACTATTTTATGATAATCATCATCATTAAATCGTCCCAACTCTCTTTCGGAACCCTGTACATAGGTCGCCGACTCGTCATAGAGTGCATCCTTTTTATCCACGGTATATTGAAACCCAGTGGCTTTACTCCCCTTCGCATGGAATAAGAGGTAGGTGCCGTCAGATCTCTGACAAAAGATACCTTCATGGTTGACCGTGTATCCCAGGTATTCGGCACGGGTGAAGATATTAGACATCGCTATTGGGTTGTGTGTCGGGCGTACACGCTTAGATAACAGGGGTCTAGGGCCGGTAGGAGTAGGGGGATAGTCAGTTTAGAGGAAGCCATAATTAGTGCAGGTACCCTATGTACTAATGCAGCGCACCACCATAAAGCAACGAGCTAGGTGGGAAATAGATACCAGAAATGAGAGGTTGGGCGTTTAGGATATCGACTTACCTGTAACAGTTTTTCACTGATAGGCGTGTGCTGGCGGAATACAACAAGTCACAATGGTTGGTACACACTGCCGACAAGACAACCTGGCTAGAATAGGAAGCTTGGCCGTAGCTCAGGCCAAGGAGAGAAGAGTGAATACCCGGTGGCGGTAATAGAAAGGGCAAGTGAGAACAATATAAGAAGGAAATTTGAAGAGTGAAGGTAAGCAATGGCAAAGGTAACCTTGAAACCAGCGAACTTAGGAGAATAAATAGAGAGGAGAAATGGGCCATACCGAGTGGTGGTGGAAAAAACAGCAGACGTGGTATTCTGCGGTTGGCTGGATTGGATGGTGGCCCAAGTGGAAGAACCCGCGGAAGGCGATATATCACAGAGACAATGCCCCTGTCAAATGACCGTGTGAGTATTATGCAACTGCAGGAATGTGCACCCAGGTAGCAGCAAAAAACGGGTTACTAGCACAACGGCCAAGCCCAAATACATCCGGTCCTGACGCAATAGAGTGTGATTCCAAATCCCCTACTCCTTTACCTCCCTGGTACCTATTAAGAAGAGAGCACTCCGCCAATAAAACCGCCAAACCTATCCCCCGCCCATATCCGCCTCCACCGGGCAAATGGCAACCAGTAGCCGCCCTAGCCAAAATGTAAACCGTCAATTAATATATATATATATATATATAGAATGGATATAACTCTCTAAGGTTTGATTTAATAATTATTATATACTTATTTTTGGAAATTTCCACGTCGAATCGTATCCCGCCCAACTTGGCTTTTGATTATCGACACACCTTCCCTACTCAGAAATCTGGTAACATCACAGGCCCCACCCGGCCTCTTAATTGGTAGATTGAGGATAGATAAGCCATGTGATATACTAATGTCAAAAAATATCCTTACATTCATGACCAGGTGTGATTAAATCCCTTTCAGCCTTCACTTTCACAATTGCGATACGAGAATCTGGTGTTTTATTTCGACTGATTGATCCAAATCTAAGTTTACTACGAATATATTCCAAATAACTTATCCGATGATTTCGGTGCAACATCCTTAGTGCTATTCTTAAAAACCCACGGCAGCTCTAGTGGGTAAGACTGTAACGATGCGGCGGTTAATCCATCACGAGTCCCCCAGGATACTTTTTGTGTAATTGCTGCCAAAACTCCCCAAATTTTATAGGACGATTGCTCATGAATGGGGTTTATTTGCCATCATTGGCCGGCTCTTGCTGGTCCTCCTCATCGCTAGAGCTGGACCCTGAGCTATCAAACTTGGATGTGGCTAGGTACAGGGTCGCTTCAGGCGGACTGTCCATAGACAGGGGAGACATTCCGGCCGAGTGGTCTTCAGTAATAGGGATGTAATAGGCCACCTCACGCAACATCAATTCTGTGAAATGGTCAGTAGGAGTGGGTGGGGCATTACGCGAACCTCGAACCGCTCCTGATTTATAGGGATTGATACCGGGGGGATAGTTGAACCAATGGGTATGGGAGTCCGTAGAAGCCGGAGTAGCAAACAGTGAGCTTGGAGCACTTCCGGGTAGCATGGTGATGAAGTCCTCCCGCAAATAATCCTGCAGCATGCATACGGCTCCCTCAGGCAGTTTCTTCGGTTGGGCTACCATCCCCGATGGACATAGGTTCTCGGGTAGTAAGACATGGCATTCACCCAAAAAACTTGGGAGCCCATTGGATAATAATTCGGCGGGAATATCTCTTACAGCGTGGAAAGAGTGGGTATTGCCATCTAGGGAGACTTCTGGCCCATCAGCCAGTTTGGAGATCACGACATTGGCAGCTCTATCAATTCTATGGACCAGTCCCAGGCGAATATGTCTAGGGGCATTATTGAAGACATAATAAAAGAAATCTATCAGCGAAAGAAATTAGACAAAGATATAAAAAATATGAGTTGGTTAAAATAGATGTATCAGTAAGACTTTTGAACAGTATATTACACTGCACATTGGATAGACCCTGTACTGCTTTCATATCCGAGACTGGCAAACTCCAGGACCTAACTATATCCTAGCAATGCTTATAGGCTTAATATACAGACATAAATTGAGTACAACCTACCAGTTGGCCTTAGATTCTCCATCTTGTTGACAACTGTTGGAACAAGTAAGGGATTTGAGACAATCGATACGTAAATTGATCACTGGTGAATTTGTGCAGAAAATGGCATCCAGTGGTTGTGATTGGCAAGACAGGCGGATGCTTAGAGAAGGCTGGGGTGGTTAGTGACGAAAAGGTACGAGTTTGATAATGGCCGGGCTCTTGGCCTAGATGCCTTGCTTTATATACCTCTGCAAACCCTAACCACTTTATAGTGGCGATATAACAGTTGAGTATTTCATTAAAAAGCACGGTAGTAATGAATCAAATGGGTCTTCTAATTCCGAATCAACCTTAGATTGATTATTTAATAGTGGAACAGATTCATTAGTGTTATTCATGGAACAGGCTATTCGAACAATAATGGGAAATGCCCCATAACCGCAGCGACATTGAGTGGTGGTGAAGCCATTCCAATTGCTGAACAGCAAATAATTGGAATACGGTAATATATCTATCATTTAGTCGCCATTGTATCACCCTGTATAAATGTAAAATCAGTACTGGCTTTTCTATTCATCTAAGAGTGAAGTAAGGTATTCAAATATAAAGACTCTGCACCAAGTAATTTTTTAATCAATAATTGGGGGGTTTCGAATTCCGGATCGGCCTTGCACAAAAGACTTCCATGGCTTGAATAAATAGATACATGTTATTCTCGGCCACTAGCTGTCTAGGTAAAACACGTATAAATATGTTTGTCGGTGGGGTGTTTTTTTTTTTGAACATATTTGCTGAGGATAAAGGGGGTCGGATTTACTGTTAAAAGAGTGACAAATGCCGTGAATCGCGGTAATAAAGAGGTGTCATAGTTCAAACCGTCCGTATTCCAGACCTGGAAGCTATCCCAGCAATGGTCTTGTATACTTAGGTTGACAACTGTTGTAGAATTAGCTCACTGAAATCCGATATATGTATAGAACATGCCCAAATAGTCCAATGAGTTCGGCCTTTTTACCCCCTATACAGCTTGGTAATCCCTGAAGAACACCCTAACATAAGTATATGAAGATGGATGTCAACAGAAGCAAATACTATACTTGGCTGTTTAGTAAGCCATTCTCACCACAATTATTGAGTAGGGGCTAACATGGTTCAATGGTAATTGGGTGAGTCTACCCTCCGGATAATGACCAGATAATAGTACAACAGTAGACAGCCTTGCCTCGGACCTTTGCTGGCAGGTTGGACAAAAATATATCTGGAAGATGCCGTGACTCCATAACCTATACACTTCATGATTGTTGTTTTTTTTCGGTTCCATTGTCTTTTTCTTAACGGTTGGGGTGGAATCCATATCACCTTCAAAAAAGAACTATCAAAATCATACTTTGGCAGTACAGCTTTGCTTCGGAATCACACTGAGAATCCCAGTGAGCTATTCCACACAAGTGCTTAATGTACTACCTGGGACGTCCGGTCTATTGCTAGTGGCCTTCGGAATTCTTGAGGAGGCAGCAGCCTCCTTATCAGCACAGCCTAAAGTCGCGGCAGTCAGCTCCCTGGTGGCAGAAGACGGGAGGTTCACAGAGTTTGATGAGACTGGGGCAGAGCTGGATGTCGTCATGGCGGGATAGTGGAGGGGCGAATGATCAGTGAGACAAAATGGAAGACAGGGGATATAAACGAGGGGTGCAAAGTTTATTGAAAGATAATAAAAAATGGTGATGTTAATAAATAATAAATCAATAGAAAAAAAAGTTGCCGTAGAGTTCAAGGAAAATAAAAAATGAGTTCAAATAAAACGAGCAGTGGTTATTCCCCCCAAAATGAGGGGGAATTTGCTGGTTACTTATTTAACCATTTTGTGGGCCTTAGAGGCCGCTGGATGCAAAGAAAAGGATGTAGATAATAATCAGCGAATGGAATAAGATGGAAGAGGAAAGAATGCACAGAGAAATCGGTCGGATTTTTTAATGCAAATCACAAGTGTAAAAGATAAATAATATTTTTTGGTATTCTTAATATATGCCATAGTATAGGCGGTGATTTTTAATCGAAAATGGCAGGAACAATACTGCTGTTGTGTGTTGCTGTATATTCCACCCTCTGAAAATGAGGACTGGCCATCCACAGTCCGGGGTTAAGTGCCGACCTCCAGATGGCACTACATTTAACACTATCATACTAAAGCCATAATTCTATTGTAAAGTGGCATATTTAATACTGTAGAAATGATATCTTACCTAAAAAGCAGTTAATGTCTGAGAACTAATTAAATATATGTATGTTTTAGATACAAGTCCTGGTCATTAAAGTATGAGAAAGTTGGAAAGGGGTGTAATGGCTTGCTGTACTTAATACACCAATGTAATTGGTTAGAGACCTTGTTGGCCCTCCTAATCCAACCTAATCCAAAACTAACAATCACCTGCCTTTATTAGGCCTTATAGTGCTATATGGGTGAAGTTCAATGTAACTATATAATGATTTAGATGAAAGTTCCAAATGATATAGCGGTACTATTTTTTTATTGAAACGAAAGATAGGCACATCGATGGGACTTTTTTTTAAAATGAGGGAAAAATGATCACTGACCCTGTGATCAATCATAAGACCTATAATAAATCTATAAATAATGACTCGGGAAAGCCAAAAAAAAAAACTATACTATGTAAATTAATGTCTGGCAACTGGACTAGCAGCAAATTAACCTTCTTTAACTACTTTCCACTATTTTTCA
>JANBQC010000163.1:0-48979 GCA_027576995.1 Dimargaris cristalligena
ATAAAATATAATAATAGAAAAAACAATATAATAATGAAAATGGAGGAAAAATGACTATACTCATCAGGGGCAGGGGCAGGGGCTCATTCACTCTTCAGGGGCATACTTCCGATAAGTGTGAAAAATGGATTAAAAATAAAAGTAGGTAAAAAAATGTGGTAAGTTCACCACACCCTCCCCACCCAGAGAGCAGCATAAATGAACCAACCAATACTGATAGTGAGAGATGTAATGTCACCTTGGACCCAACCATGCCTAATGCTTTGTTTGGAATGGGTTGGGGCCTCACTGTTTCAAGAATAGTGGTACCTGGATGCAGGTTGCTCCTGCAGTAGGTGAAGGAAGTGGCAAATTTAGATTCCAATGGCCACCATCACAAATAACCTGAGCCTGTAGGTGCCATTTATGACAATTACCCAGTATTGCCCAACAAGATTAAACTGTCCATCAGTAATAAAGATGAACATTCAACTGAGGGCCAGAAATAACCCAGGACCCATTCAAAATCCCAAATCAAAGTGAGGGCTTGCATATGTAATGTTTGCAAGAAATCATTTTCAAGACTGTTTCTTCTTAACAGGCACATAGGAATACACACTGGGGAGAACCATATACCTTGTAATATTTGTAATAAATACCTTTCAAGTGTCAATTATCTCAGGGTATATATGCAAACACACAACAGGGAAAAGCCTCATAGCTGCAAGAATTGCAAAAAAAGATTTATAGCAACTGGTGATCTCAAAAGGCATATACAAACACACACCAGGGAGAAGCCTTTTACCTGCACAATTTGCCAAAAACTGTTTTCACAATCTGATAGTCTCAAAAGACACATGAAAATACACCCCAGGAACTAACTATTCACCTGAGGCTATTGGGTATATCCATTCATGAAACTTGGTAGCTTAAACCATCATTTGAAAACAACCATTTGTGGGAATTCTCCTAATATTTGAATACAGCAAAAGTGTTGATGAATTACCCCAATCCAAATTTCAAATTATTATATAATTGGGTCATATTGACAATGGCATCTGGTTAACTGAAACATAGCTTATAATGAATGCTGCTAGAGTTAATATTTCACTATAGCATTTTCTATTTTCTAATCAATTATAAATAAACCTACATTATTTAGTTTGGCATATAACCACCAAATAAGCTTGATGTTGTTACACTCCCCCCAATAGTGTATTAACCCCTAATTTGAACCCCCCCACTAAAATAGAAGGTGGTTGGGCTTATCTGTGGGTATATTTCATCTATTGGCAGACATTTGAAATGCAACCAACCTCTAGCATTTATTCAGTAGCCTAATAGCCATACTTGCTATATACAGACTCCAAATGTGTTATCTGAGTATTAATCCTCCCCAACACTAATGCAGTCCTCACTCAGACTATGGTGGCATTGTATTATATGAGCAGCAGGAAACATATTACTGGGGGTGTTTGCTTTCATCTAGCAATTGGTGGGTATACTCTTGCTTCAGTGTTGTTGAACAATGTAGCCATGCTATACACCCAACTGCTTTGCTTACACACACTTTAAGGTACACAATATATATATATATATAAGTGCAAACCCTGGTATTTCCTGGCATGATACACCCCCCCCCATTAGAATTCGATTGAGTGTGGTCATATATACATTATTTGTTATATATATACATTTTGGATGTAAAATATACCTTAGGTAGATTTTTTTTCCAGCCATTGCTAGTGGTTTTTCTTATTTCGGTCTTAACTAATAATATTGTATCTCTTACTCTTAACTAACCTTGATCAGTCCTCCTAAAATGTGCATATTCAAATGGGCCAGCCTTGTTCTGGCCTTACTTTTCCTAGCATGTGTCTCTGAAGTAAACAATCCTGAATCTGACCTAGATGAATTTATTATTTATCCCCCTGGTCCCTTGTTTAGTATTGATTACACAACTATTAATACAATCCCGGGACCCTGCACCAAGAACCCACCATTATCTGAGATCAACTATTATATAAGTCAATCAGACAGGGATGGATTGGGGCAATCCATTGACCAGTTTGAGTATACCATGGGTGACAGCAATACCACGGGACTCCTCCAACCAGCAGATTTACTTGACTCCAACTACCTCAAAAATCAACTTGCATTAGTGAGACCTCTTTCTTTTACTGATGGTAGTATATTAGTTGTGATTAGGGCCAATGGCAGGGGCAACAGTGTCATTTTAGACCCAGCCCTGGTAAGTGACCTAACTAGTATGGATTGGGACCCCACTGTTGCCAGTATTTGGGAATTCTGCTCCAGCAACAGGTTGGGGAAATGTTGGCATTTAATCCTGCCAGCTGCCATAACAAACAAGGTAAACCTGTGGAGGCCATTCAGCATGTGAATCACTCAATATTGTTCAACAAGCAGAAACTGTCCACCGGTGATCAGGATGAACATTTGACCACAGACCAGAAGCAACCTAGGACCTATTCAAATCCAGGTGTCAAAGAGAAGACTCATGTATGTGACATTTGCAAGAAACCACTTTTAAATATTGCTAGTCTCAAGAGACAAATGAAAATACATACCAGGGAGAAACATTTTACCTGCCAGTTTTGCTCCAAGTCATTTGCAAAATCTAATTATCTCACAATACGCATACAAACACACACTGGGGAGAGGCCTTTTGCCTGCACATTCTGCCCTAAATCATTTCCACAATCTGCACATCTCACATCACATATAAAATCACACACTGGGGAGAAGCCTTGTATATGTACCATTTGCCACACATCTTTCCCACAATCCAGTCAGCTTATAACACATATGAAAACACACACAAACCAATAGTAATTCACAAAATTTGGTGACTAACACTGCTATTTGGAATTGTTAGCTTATAGGATATTTCCAAATATTTAATTTTAACAATAGTCAACACAATCCATATGCATTGTAACCAGCATTTCAATAAATAAAACAATCTTAAAATTGGCCCTATAACTATGGATATTATAATATTAGTACAGTTGATAAGACCTGTCCCAAGTTAGATCTTATAACCAAAAGGGCTACTTAAGAATCCCAGTTTGGGATTCCTAACTTGGGCTATCACCTGGATGGCAATATAGTAAGTTCCCAATTACTATTGCTCCTCTGGTTCCACCAGAGTCTTCCAGATCCCAACAGACTTTAACTGATCTACTTTGTATTTCTTAGTATCCTATATTATTCCCTTCTGGACAATCCCACAGTATTATCTAAGTATTTTAATACCCTGCCCATGACATGCCTTATTAAGTCCTTAGCTTTTATTTTCCTCTTACCTATCCAATAAATCCACCTATATGCTCACCCTTGATAGTGAGTGAACATCTGTCCTGATTTATTTCTATACCCACATCATTTTCCACCTGTACCTGTCAGGTAAGTAGGTGTTAATTGGGAGTACTTCTGGTACTGTATCAGATAGAAGCCCACCCACATATACTCTTAAAAGATATGGCCAAGCCTGCCACAGATCAATTTCCCTTACTCTATCACCACTATATCTCCCAGTTATTCCTTAAACATTAACTGCCCATGCCTTCTGATACCATGGGCCTAACCTGGAATCTTAATGCTGTACTGAATACTTCCTGTCCTCATTTTAATTACATAGGAATGTAGTGCTTTGCATCTTTATATTAAATATATAATACATTATTGATTTGTCTACCTATGTGACTCTTATTATTATACAAAAATTTGTGGCATCACTGCCTAGCCTTTTTCTGGGGTCTTCGGGCATTACTTCACTACTATATTGCTGCATTTAGGCCTCAACAGCCAAACTAATATTTTAAAAATGATTTACTCTGTAGTCAATTACAAGGGATCATCATTGTCATAACTCTTAATTCATAGTATTGCACCTCAATTTACTTTGCTCCCCCACCTATCTGCATCTATTACTATCACATCCGGAATAGAACTTTGTTTCAATATCACCATTAGCGCTGAATAAAGTCAGGATCTTCAACGCTTTTAGTGTTGCAGCTATTTCTAATGATGTAGAAAACTGACATGTGTTCGTTGTTTTGGAGCCCCACTCACATACAGGGTACATTTATCCAGCCAACGAACTGCTATTTAGTTCAGTACAGTGTGATTCAGTGTGCTAAAAGAAGGCCGTATTCTCGTTACCAGTGCAGTTAACAAAACCGAATCCTCTGTACCATAAGTGCAGCAATGTTATAGCTGTCTCAACCCCCTCCACTCACTAAGCTACCTTACCATCAATCCCCCAAGCAATGACTTAGATTTTGGCGGCTTATGAAATATCCCCCCGCGTAACGTATTTCTTTGGGGAGTTAACTGAGACTAAGTGGTCTCGGTGGAATTAGTTTAGTTCCAAAGTCCCTCTGGGGACATGGCTCACCACGGTCATTCCAAATCGTTCAACATCAGTCTTTTTTTATCTGCTGCTAGCTCTTTATGCCAGGGCGTAAAGCTTCTACTAATCTCCGTTAACATGTCGAAATTCAACAATTTATTGGAGGTGACGAAGACCTGCGACACTATGCCGCCCTTCCCATTCGAACATCATATGAATGCCGACGAGTGCCCGGTGCCCTTTACGTTTAGGGACCAAATCGAGCATGTGGGGGGTTATATTCTCCCTCGGTTTATCCCCGGTCTTCTTCGTGCCTGCGTGGCGCTTGGCCAAGCGAACGGTGCGGTGGGTACGACGGGAACCGATTTAGAAGAGCAGGCGACCACCACCACCACCACTTCTACCACCCCCCTTGAGTTTTACCTGACGACTTCGACTTGTACAATAAGCGGCCGCCCCGTCTCACTTGCACAAGCCCAACAGCTCCTCGCCCAGGAGTCACCCGCGGGTACCGCTGAGCAGGGGAGGTGGGCCAAGGTGACACTGGCCCCCCACTTGGCCACTTACGAAACTCGTACACGGGCCCTACTGGACCTCGCCCGGGCCCTGCAAAAGGCCGGCGAGTTTCTGGGCCTCCAGGGCTGGAGGGATGAGCTGTACCCCGTGTACGGTACGAGTGGGCCGGGTCGTCGGGCGGTGGCAAACCAGGCCGCCTTTGCCGTGGAACGGGCGGCGGCACCCATCTTTGGCATCCAAAACTTTGGGGCGCACATTAACGGTTATTCCTACGCTGAAGATGGCTCCCTGTTTATGTGGGCGGCTCGGCGGAGTTCGACTAAACCCACCTGGCCTGGCATGCTCGATAATATGGTAAGTGACGATTTTGTGGCTTGTGTCTGCTGAGAGAGCGGGGTAGGGTAAAGTGGAGTGAAACGTAATAATACTTCCCAGGGAACTAAGAAGCCTCCCTATTTCAGAATAATCATTTACGTGTGGGTATCCATATAATATGTGGCTCACTTGAAGCAACCTGGCCGTGCTTGAATCCAGAAATGCCATTATCCGTTTATTTCGATGCTATTATCCGGAATCTTCTGGGTACTGTACTGATCCGACTGCTGTCTTCCACGGAACTGATGGTTTTAATTGTTGCTCCTTTTTTGGGTAATAGGTGGCTGGCGGAGCTCCTTACAATATGGGTATTCGTGAAACGGTTGTTAAAGAATGCCAAGAAGAGGCTTCCATTCCCGCTGAAGTTGCCCAACGTGCTCGGCCCGCTGGTGTGGTTTCCTATATTCACCACAACCCAAATGGGTTGCAACCGGAATATCAGTTTGTCTACGATCTCCAACTACCCTGGGACTACGACGGGCTGCGCCCCAACGATGGCGAAGTAGAAGCCTTTTACCTTTTTAGTATGTCAGAGTTGCGAGAACGTCTATTGGCCGGGGAGTACAAGCCCAACTGTGCGCTGGTGTGCCTTGATTTCATGATCCGCCACGGAGTCCTTACCCCCGAAAATGAACCGGACTATCTGGCCATTATCCAGAGTATGCGGCGGGCCTTGCCTCTACCCGTTCCATCATTTGATGTTTACCGGGACCGAGTCCATTAGAATACAGCCATCTGGCCAATCCTACATATAATTGGCTACATTGGGTATGGCCGCGTTCCACTGAACCTTACACACCTGATCCCCAACTTACATCTTAATAGTTGATTTGGGCTATTCTTCCCCACTATATTGATGTATATGCAAGTCGATGCAATTGTCACCCCTTACTGCCACTGCGTACACTGGCAACAAATATTAACTAATATCCCCTCCTCCAGATTCCAAGCCTCCTGCTCCATTAATGGTGCTGCTGTTCCCCATACTACGCGTAGGTGATGGATGCAACTGGGTACACTGGTTGTCCAATTGAATTCCCCTACTCTTACACTATCCTTCGTTGACTAACCTATATTTACAACTGAACCGAATACGCCACGGACTTATGCTCCACCTATGCCGTATCCCAGACATGCTGATTAGCCAAGCGTACAAGTGGTAGCACGGTAGGTGCAAGGCGCCTTTTCAAATAATAAAGGGACATTCATTTCTGTCGCTGCCCATGGAGAGGCTAAGGGAGAAGGAGGATGGGGGAGGGAGGGGGGGTAGTACATGAATACATCAAGTGAGAATGCAATAGGTGAGCAGCAGAGGAAAATCAAGAAGAGGAGGACATGTGCCAAACAAGGTCTGGCTAGAGTTGATCTCCTCTAGGATCAGGTTCCACCATTTGCTGTGTATAGTAGAGGGGTGAATATGTTCACTGGATTCTAACGGGTACATTATGTGGCGTAAACTAAACATACACTGCCTCCCACTTCCGTCTACATTGGTTATCTCGCTAGTCAGCCGACTCCAACAGAATCATGGGTTGGGTTTCGACAGCAAACTTGAGCGCAATCCTCGCCCTTCTCATGGATTGCTTATTCTTCAGCACGTGTATTGCTTGGTACGGCGGTATCCTCTAATCGACTTTCTTGGCAGTTGAATTTAACCATCTATTGACATTAATGGCAGATGTAGAGCCGCATGATCGCCCCGGTAGTTTATCGCTATCCCAGGTGTGCAACAATGCTCAGACCGGTGATTACACGGGAAGGAACCTTCAAGACTCCAATGCTTTAATACTGGGCCAATATGGGTAAGGGGATTTCAAAGAGTATAAACTGGCGGAGGGTGAGGATAATAACTGGCAAATGGATGAGAAATACGCTGGTCCGTTGTTTTTTAAGGGGTGAAATGTCTTTAGGATAAAATATCGGCTGGTAAACATAACTCTCTAGGGGTTTTGAGGGGGAAATGATCATAGGAGATAAGGGTATGAAACTAAAAAAAATAAAGAATTTAAGGACGAGAGCTTTGCCCGCGCCATGGGATTGGAGATTTGGATTTCCCCTGGTAAAGGGCTAAAGGGTATAGTAGATATAGAAGAGCCAAAAAAACAAACAAAAAGGAGGAGAAGGAGGAGGAGTAAAAAATCACGCAATAATGTATTTCTGCGGGTTGTCGCTTTAAGACCGTTCAATTTTCAGTATTTCGACTTGGCTATACGCATACCGATACATGTCAAAATGTTCAGTTACATAAATACCGAGGATTCCGGCGGCTGGGCTCGCGATAACGACGTCGCCCTCGTACTCCTGACCACTGCCGAGGTCGACAAAAACCACCTTGTCTATATCAATCAGGAGGATAAGGAACAAGGTCACAAATGAGTGGGGGAAAAGTTGAGGGAAGATGAGCGGATGCGAGGGGACGAGGATGCGACCAATGCGGATTTAGTGGTACGACCCCAGAGGTGTTACAAACCGAAAGTAGTTAGAGAAAGGGATAGACTATTAGCCAAGGCACAGGTGAATGGAATACATATATAACCGTACCCAGTAGGAAGAGGAGGTCCCCCGATGTATTTCCTAATTAACCAGGACGGGAGAGTCATCGATATCCCCTCCCCAACATAGAAAATGAAACAATTAGGGGGGACAGGTGCTAATGAAATAGGTCTTACCACCGGGGATGAGGTCATTGGGTGAATATGTCATGGCGCTAACCGTTTGTCTATTTAGAGATAAATTAATTTTGGCGAAGTGTTTGCGGCTCTGCTTTTGAATAGAAGACCGTGGTGTAAAATCAAGGAGGGGTCCAGGGCAATAGTGCGTGTAGGATAGGAAGTCCAAGGATTTTCTTCGTAGCCGGGCTTATATACCAAGTACGACAGCCAAGTGCGAGTGGGAAAATGGGCCAGGTAGGGAAGATGGAAGGGGACGGGCAACAAAGAGGCGGAGCCTGGGTAGGACTAAAAACGGGGAAGAGGTCTTTGGGGAACAATTGGCTGGAAATGGTCAATAATGGATTCTGCACTCAACACCCATCAGTACGGGTATGGGATACGGTGGCTTTTGGCAAAGGGGGTGTACAGTACAATAAGGGCAGTGGAAACGTGAACAATGTTGGCGTCGGGAGGCAGGCGCGAGGGGGGTGCTTATATATATATTCGCATCCGAGGTCACGCTAAACCAACTGTACCACTGGGTCCCCGACGAGAATGGTGCCTTTCTTCTTGTCTTTAAAAAAAAGAAAAAAGGAAAGAAACCAGACCGGAAGGGTGGAAAAGACGCGGGGAACAGACTGAGAAAAAAGGGTGCGCCAACACGTTATCTAGAGGGAAATGGCCAAATGGGTACACAGCCAGAATTCCTCTTATTCTTGTCGTTCTTTCTAAAAATACGATGAAGAAGAAATGTGATTAATCCCTAGAATCCAGTGCAGCCGCGTCTGACCGAAAAAGGGCCGGTCATTTTGAGGGTTATTAAGCCAAACCCGGTGTTAAGGGCTGTGCCGCTCAACAACAAAAGTAAATACTGGCAATTATATGGTTTAGTAGATGTCGGTGTGGAGCTGTGACGTGTCAGTAATAGATTAAGAAACTTCGGCCCCAAACCACACACTACTCATTCGGCAGAAACAAACCCAGTAGGTGGGGCGAAAATAGTTATGTAACGCCCCTCTTTTCCTCCATCACCTGCGCCAACGAAGGTGCGCCGCCGCACATAATTCGTCAGGGGAAAACTAGTACTCGATGGATTTACTGCATTATTTACTACCTGGACGAAACCGGTGCCCTCTAGGCGATAGCATAGACCGTCTAGAAGTTCCTTCATTGGGGAAGCACGGGGAGAAGAGTGGAGTGAAGGGGAATGCAGATAGCTGCGATGTGGCGCAGACACAGGAAGTTGATTTAACATTAGATTGTGAAGATTGAATTGGAACGAAGTGCACGGGAGAGGGGGGAAGGCGAAAGTAGAGGTGTGCAAAGCCATTGACTGGTCCAACGTCCATGCCCCCCGTCGATCATCTTGGGGCATGGCGCATCTTTATTTCCCAATTCTTCAGACTACGCTCCTTTAGTCCTAAAATGTAATCTGGAATAGCACCACTGACCTTCGGCATGGCATCCATGAAAACACCGGGCTCATCTGCCACCGCCAGCATGGGCTAGGGCTAGGGCTGAAGAGAGAGCATAAAGGTAAGGTCAGTTTTACAGAGGTGCTTGTTCGGCCTTGGAGGATCGATGAGGAAACACTGCTAGAATGGAGTAGTGGATGCGGAAAGGGGGGCTATCGCTCTTGATGGTTCTTCTCCATTGTAGCAGCTTGACCTAGCGGACCTCTGTTGGACAAGTTTCTATAATTAATGGCCCGCTTACGAGGGTGACGATTAGTGGTTCTATAATAGTGGCGGGGTTTCATTTTTGTAGGGGGTTTACTTCAGCCACATGGAAAGATTCGCAGGGGGTTTGTGATGGCATAGGTCTTACGTGGTCACAACTCCATTACAAGTGTGGCAATTTGGGAGTACACGGCGGCCCCGAAGATTCCGTAGCTTGTTAATGCGGAACAGGTCTTCCAGTCGCCTCCACCTTTCCACTCGCTTGTTCAAACGGGGCTTGGCGTCTTGTCATCCCTAGCGGCCCTTAAAGATGCGAACCATGGTGCTTCGCATATTACTTGGTTGACTGAGGTGGGGATGGAGGCTGTTCATGGTGGTACTTTTTCCCGATATATATTAGTGATATGTATTAGTGTAACCACCGCACAGGGTCATGGAGACTAAGCTGCAAAAGTATTAGTCAATTCCAATGGCCCAACGGATCCATGGTGCGCCGGTTATTTTTTTTAGTCCAACCACATGAAACCAGAGCCCCTCTATCAGACTATGCTGGGAGGCGTGCTACCGACCTACCGCGATATGTTCATGGGGAATGGCCATGGTCTAACCGCCATGGACCCTCCTCCCCAGGCGCTGACAATAAGATGGCATACACCCCCTTGGGTCAGCCGAGAATGGCTTGGTGGATGGGCGGATGGATGGGAAGAGAAGGGTGATGAAAGGGGGCTGTTTAAGCACTCTGCGACCATCCGTCGTTTATTTTAGATTTATGCATTACAGTGTAAATATCAGCGAATTCCCCCTCCAATTCCTATAATAGCCATGTCCATTGCAGGTGGCTCAGTGTCCTCTCCGTATCTGAGGCTGATTTCAGACGCACAGCAAAATTGTCGAATAACTCAATGGCATGTGCATCTGGTAGTTTCCTAAATAGTCGCTGTTGGTCGGTCGGAATTGACCAGGTAACAAACAGAGGCTTGGGTCACCAAAATACCCAGTTTTAGAGACTGGGTCTACGGAGGGAAGGAATACCGATCCGTATCGTCTGAAGGCCAGTCATGGGCCGCTGAAGACACTAAACAGCAACGCCGAGGTCCCAGGCGGTGAGCGATGGCTGGGAGGTGATGGGTGTCCCGTGCGACTGGGAATTATCGGCATTTCGCCCCAATTACCACGGGGCTTGGGTGCCGGTTCGTGATGGATCAGTTAACTCGAAAAGGAAATAGTGAGTTGGGGTTTACGACGTGTGAACGTGCCGAGTCGGTCATCTTGGACGGAATACTGGGTAGGCCGTGTTGTTCGAGGTCAAATCCGGGTTCCCTAGTTGATTTGGACTGGACATGTGCCATTCCAGTGAATAATTTGAAATAAATCTCTGGTATTTTGACGGTGGGAAAGCGGAGTTTGCCGAATTCCTCAATACTCTCCGTAGTAAATGTTCGGGAAATGATGCTGCTTGATATACTCGATATCCTTTCCAGAACGACACCCATATACAACATTAGGTCGATTTTACGGCTAAATCCACTATTCGATTTACCCGGACATGGCCGAGGTAATGGTGGCGGGTTGATTATTAGACAGGTTATTACTCCACTTTATGCAAGCTGAGGTGGCGAGACTATAACTTTACCAGTCTCGCAGTCATTTCGGCTCACCCACAATGGTGGTGCGAGCGGGACCCTCGTCCGCCTCGATAAGCTAAAGCGTGCCTTGAAAAACCCATCCACGCATTTTATTTGGACCACCGCAAGATCGTATAGCAGAAAATCACTATAGGGAGAGCTTCATATGTGCATCATTGGTGGGACTTGGATTTCTAAGCACGCACCCTCCCCCCCTCTGCTTGCCAAACGCCCTGAATCATGGAAACTAAGGTTAGAACATCCGCACCATCCACCCCTATTCGTGGCTTTCATCCTCCGCAGACCTGACGGAATTCCACTCCCTTCTTGACCTTCTTGATTATCCTATTCTTGTTCCATTATCAGACTTACTTGTTCCTTCACCTATTCTGCCTCAGTTTAATTATAGCCACCATCCAACAGTCAGCCTATTCCCATTGCCTTACCATTGTCGGATTAGCTCGAATTCTACATCATGGTAAGTCATTCAGTCGCGTAAAACCACGGCTCACGTTTATGGCCAACGTTGTAGCCTTTGGATGACCTTGGCTAGACGGCCAGTTCGCTATTTCCATCCTGCCGATTGCTAAAGGGTCTGGACATGGTGTCTTCTACACCTGCCTTCGAGTCATTAATAGCCCATTAAGTTGAATCAAGGATTCCTCGGCACTCCAGTGCTAAATGCCCGCCGGCTACTTTGTCCGCTTTTATAAGCCCGGGTGCAATACTTACATTGTTCCCATTGACCAACCTACCTAACTCATTCGTCTCCCGATATAGTCGATTATGGAATATAACGGCGCGGCCGTCGTGGCCATGGTCGGGAAAAATTGTGTGGCCATTGCGTCAGACACCCGCCTCGGCCAGCAGGCCATGACCATTGACACCAATTTCCAAAAGGTGTTTCCCGTGACCGACAAAACCATGATTGGGATGGCCGGTTTGGCCACGGACGTTCTCACCCTACGGGATCGCTTCCGCTACAAGGTCAACATGTACAAACTGAAGGAGGAACGTACGATTGAACCCCAGACCTTCGCCCATATGGTGTCCGCCGCCCTTTACGAGAAACGCTTCGGCCCGTACTTTATCGAACCCGTAATTGCCGGGATGGACAAGCGGAACCAGCCCTTCATTTGCAGCATGGACACCATTGGCTGTATCAATTTCGCCAAGGATTTCGTGGTGGCCGGAAATGCGGGCGGTGGCTTGTATGGCATGTGCGAGTCTCTGTGGGAACCTGATCTCGAGCCTGAGGATCTATTCGAGACCATATCGCAGGCTCTACTTAACGCCGTGGATCGCAACGCCCTTAGCGGTTGGGGTGCCGTTGTGCATATCATGTAAGTAGCTATGACCACCGTGTTCTTGAATCTTCCGTTGCAGTCCATGCTGTGTAGTCACAGCCATTGGGACATTTTTTTCATCCGACTTATCTGCCCTCTCCCCACTTACACTTATATAATGCCTACTCCACAATCTATTCTCCCACATTAGTACCCCTGATCAAGTTATCACCCGCCAGCTCAAGTCCCGTATGGTAAGCTGTCTCATAGTTATATTGTCAACATATCGAGTGCTCATTCCGGCAGTTGAAAACTTCCCCAAATAGCTTGATTGGGCAGACCCAACTGTGAAGGATAAAGCAGTTCGATATACACGGCTTTAATATTACCTCTCTTGGTGCATTTTTTCTTCTAATTTACCCTTTAACTCCGCCTATCGTCGATTACCCCTGTATTTTCCCGTCCACCCTATTAGGACTAAATTGCCTGTGCTTGGCAAGCCACACCCTCGAATGCCGCCCATATCCACCCGCCGTTGTTGGTGGATTTTCCATTATTTTGTATCCCATTTTACCCTTCAATCACCGTTTACTACCTCCCGGTTATTATTCTTACTCCCTCGTTGAATAGCCAGGTTATCTTATTTCTGCTGTACTTTCTACACGGCTTTGTGAGGGGACATCCGATTAAACTTTATATTCATGGTTTTTTACCAGTGGGTCACTTTATTATAAATACCCAGTATACATTACCGATCCTGATTTCGTAAACAATTTCCTGGAAACGCGGGATTTTTGCTTCAAGGTGGGGCTAAATGGCGCAGAAGACACTTTATATTGCCATTACCATTTTTTCCCCAGCTAAGATGTTGGATAGTATGCAGCAAATGGTGTCGAATGGGTTAGGTATCCGTCAAGCTGGGCATCAAATAAACGGCGTCGACTACCATGGCAAGGCCATTGATCTTTAGAGGAAAAAGAGGACAAATAACCTACATTTTTCTGAACGCAGGTCTTGAAGTGGGCGAATTGGGTGGCACAGGAATTCTTTTTGACATCACCTAATAAGCTCAAGACGCACTGCCCATAGGCCAACGACTACCATGGCAAACATATTGTCCGCAAATAATATGATGGTAACATATAGTTGGTTAGTCATTATTCACAGACCCCACTCTAAGCAGGCAATATGTATTCCGTGCTTATCGTCGAACTAGACAACGACCACTGTTGGGTTTGCCCACTCTTCCTTAGAGTATCAAGCGGAAACGGGGCGGGGAACATCCATGTTGCCCAATTAATACATTCAACTGTAGTTAGGGATTCCCAAGCGTAAATAAACAGGGTAAGACCCCTTAGACCGATCCCTTCCATGTTAAAATCGGGGCACCGATTTGAGACGGCAGTCTTACCTCAATTGAGCATTGACCAATGGCATTCCTGAAGCGTGGTAATTGTCGACGGGTCGACGAGGTTGTGAGTGGGGACGGCATGGGGAGAAATTGGAAGAGTTCGGTAAAACTTGAATGGGAAATTGTTTAGAAAATAACAGTCAAATACATCAAAATAGACTGTCAGGATTTATATGGGACCAATGGAAAAGAAAGTAAACCTATATAATTAAGTTATGTTTAAGGGATAAACAGTAAGGAGTTGGAATGGGCATGCGGCGCCTCCAATAGGGATTACCAAAAGCCACACCACACACATACGTGTTCAATGAGACCAGGTTAAAATATGCCCCGGCTTCAGTTTATCGTAGTATTCTGCCTGTAGTAGTTTAAGGTTTTCTACTACTGAATTGATTGGGACCATCTATATAACTCTTACTATAAAAAAGGCTTAAATAGGACCATATTAAAAAACCGTAACCCAACTCTGGTTTGAATTGGTGCCCAATTTCCCCTAAAATAAATCAAGTTGTTTTCAAATATTCAGTACCAACACCACATGCCAATGAAAAATAATCGCCTATTTATTGATGAAACAATCGGTGCCATATTTGGCCTATACAGGTGGGAATTATCCCTAAGCTGGTGCAGGTTGACATCATTTTTCGAGACACCGCTGTTTGAGACGGTTAAGGTCTTGAATCACACGGTCTATCCGCGAGCTGTATTCCTCCGCTATAAGTAAGGAGAGGGCGAGTCGAAAATCCCCAATTATATCCAAAAAAAATAAAAAAAGATTAGTTCCCAGTAATCCGCCAAAATAACCAATGTTGGTATGTGATCTGTAAGGCGATTTAGAGGGCACCAAATCCTCAGGTTTTAAAATAACCGAACAGACAAACGAGACTTACTTGACTGGAGTAACGTGGCCGCACACTCATTCGGAATATCTTGCTTGAGAATAACTTGCTGGTGGCCAACGAGATTGCGGTAAAGCGAAGCGCAGTCGGTGATGGAGCCTTCGACCTCGAGGTACATGCGAGTCTTATACGATTGGAAGCTGGAGAGGTGAAGGTTGTAGCATGGACCATGGTTGCTAAGTAATGTGGTACACATGATTGCGATACTAATAATATTACATTTGTGAGGGCAATGTAAAGTAAAGAAGGGCTCGGATGTACATACCTGGATTTAATCCGTTCCAGTTGCCCAGTGAGTGATTCAACCTTATTCGATAACCGGGACTCAGTCTTGGTTTGGTCTTTCTGTTGTTTTCCCCCGTGAATTAAAGTAAATACATGGCCAAACAGGCATGATGATTAGCTCGTTCCTGGTTAAACATAGTGCACTGGTTGGGGCAAAATTGCCTGGATTGGCGTCCAAATAAACGGGCCAACTGCTTGTCGAGAATTGTATGTACTGCCTAAGGCATGTGTCGAAATATAACAGACAGGTATATAGTAAATAGACATGGTGATTACCTGCGTGGACAGAAGCTCCTGGTTCGTTTGTTCGAGACGCCTCTGTAAATCGGCTATGGTGGATTCAAACTGACTAGATACTTGTCGCTCCACTTGCTGGCAATTCGGCAGATGATATATAATTATAATATAGCCAGTGAGCTAGGTTAGATAGTTGTCGTAAAACCATGCAGATGATATATACCGACAATTGCCGGGTGGGGGATTTGTGATTTACCCGATCAGTGTCTATGGTAGACCACATCTTGGCAGTGTATAAAGAACATTTACTAACCTTATGAATAGAACGCAGCTTGCCTTCGGCAGAGGACAGTTGGGACTCGAGCTTGGTTCGTTGGCTGTTTAGTCGAGTTACTTCTAGTTGCTGGGCGTTGTCGGATTGATCCATCTGTTTGCGCAGCTTCAGCACCTCTACTCGATTTTAAAGCAGTGAGGACACAAGTGGCAGAAATGCCCATATACATACAGGCAGGTGGTGAAATATAAGTTATTCTAGTATTTTGCGAAGCACTAAACCTTACTGCCATCCACCGTTTACCATGTTGCTGCTAAACGTCAAACCATAACATGCATGGTTCTCGACAAAATATCTCCATAAAATAGAAGAATAGTACCGCGCGAATGGATCCTGACAACGAGCTACTTCAATATACCCTACCTTTTAAATTGTCAGTATAAAATCCGTGGATTTTCAAGTACTTCTCTCTCGATAGCTGCAATGCCTCGGCATCTCGTTTAGTCCGTAAAGACTCCCGCTGGGTTAGGTTGGTATTTTGGGTAGCGATATTATGGTTAAGTCTTTCGAAGTGGGTCTTCTGATCGACCAACTGTGATTCGAGGGACTCGACCCTAAGCTGCAGAGACTGTGCTCTATGCTGCAGCTGGATGGAGTCCATTTCATCAGAAAGAGGTGAAACCATGGGTGATGCTTTTGGGTTGGGCGAGTGGTAGTAGCTATTGTCTAACCGGGCCCTTTTTGTACGGGACACGGAAGCCGGGGTGTATTCGACCGATCCATCACTTTCCAGCCGCTTAATGACTGAAAGCAAATACCGAGCCTTCTTGCGGTCTTCGAGTTCGCGGACTAAGATCGTAGTGCAATGATGGCATTATATAGGATGCCACAATTAATATGTGTATGTGTCGCCTGAGTAATTTAACCGGTATGTAGTCAAAAAGCTGATATTGAACTTTTCCAAGTGATGTTGACAACACTTTCTAACAACTTCATACATTAATTTACCACCAAGGCTGTTTGAATAACACCCAATTAAGATAAATTCAAGTAAGATTCAACTGTTGGGGGGAATGACGAGTGAACGATTCTTACTTTTAAGGCCGTCGTTTTCCTTTGAGAGTTCAAAAACACGCTGTTTCTCCTGGATGAGGGCCTCCTGGGTCTTTTGGAGCGTGGTCTGGAGCTCTGCCATTTCGACCAGCCGTTGCTGTAGTTCCAGCTGAGTTCGAATATACTCGTTTTGGGTCACTTTACACCGATCAAGTTGAAGCTCAAAGTCGTGGTAAAATGCGTCGGACCGTTCTTATTACAGTTAAGGGAGGGAATAATAATAGGTAGTATAGTTATATAATGCTCTGGGTATAATTGAGACTGGGCTTATAGCGGGTAGAGCACAATATCGGCAGCGACTGTGTGAAAGTAACAGCATGAAGGTGGCAATGCTGGGTTTACTTACCTAGCTTTTCCTTGTAAAACCAAAGTAGGGCTTCGGACGGAGGAAGGTTGTCGATTTCTTGTGCCGTGTCCATGGCAGTTTTCCGGTATTGAGGCTGTTGGGGATGGTGGTCAATTTATAGGGCTCTACTGGTAAAAAGTACGAGGTTGCAATGCCTCAAGAAGTCGATAATGCTAGTAAATGGGGACTTAATTGCAACGAAGAGTAAATTACGTGCAGGACGAGGCCGGGGTCAAGGAAATGTGAATGAATGGGGCGGCAAACTGAAATGGGTCGGGGCTTGAAAATATATGACCGCGTAATTCAAGGAGGTTAAATGGGTAGTTTACAAAAACACGAGATGGAGGCATGCAGTATTGAAAGGGAACTGAAATGCAGCTGGCAAGAGGCTGATTACGAAGTTTGTCTATCGTTTGGGTTTTGGTGCGGTATGGTATGGTATTTGGAAGCCAGGGGCCAATCCTTAGTTCCATCAGAGTATTTGGCCTCGCCAACTGCAGCCCTTCTCTAAACCAGTAGCTAACCAACTCTTCGACTATTTAATGTAACATCGTACGCAGTCACCATCGTGACTAAATTGTATTCTAGGGCCTACACCATACCAGTCCTATCCTATATTTCAGATTGTAAGTATATTTTACAAACGAGGACTAGGTAGATAGAATGGCCCAGTCTATTGTTTACGTAAAACCTATATTTGGACAAATCCGGATATGCTCTACTTGGATTCCCCGCATTTATAGGAAATGGTTAAGGTCGCCAGAGAAGCGCCTTATTTTCATAATAAAGTTACAGACGGGCATGTGTACAATATAATCCGTGAGGAATTTGAGGGCGGATAGAGGGGGTAGGATTCAAAGTAGCGTGTAATTAGAGAAGACTAGGCGGTTTTTGCCATTTTGGATAACCCCATACTAGGCCCCCCAACGGTATGGAATTGCTTTGGGGAAATGCAATACTTGATTCAATGGTTCAAGGCTGCCACAACATGCTCCTTATATGGTATTCCACCATGTGCGTTCAAGGACTAAGCGTCCAATATCAGGTTATACCAATGCACCATTTAGGGTTAAACATTTGAGACCCACTGTCGACTTCCACCACTTGTATAACACCGGCTGTCTTCCGGTATTACACTTGGGTAACAAAAAAGGAATATTGGTGGATTACTGGAGTAGCTAAGCGACTACTCCCAACTCGCTCATACCTTTCCGGTATGTGGGATTGGACGTAGGGGTTTACTCAACCCTGTGGGTATAGAACAAATGGCAAATCTATAAGAATAACGGCACGCCCCTCGCCTAGGGTGGCCCTCGCTCGCTGATACTCCCCCTATATTTTCGTTGTGGTAATTGGCGAGTTCGCCATTAATTCTAAAGGGGTTACTTTCGAGCCCTTATTTATATATACCCATTCAACCCCCCTGTCTAGCTGTTTGCCTCCCTGTGGCTCTAATTATTACTGTCTGCGGATTTCCTAGACCCGGAATTTAGCTGCTTTATTCCACAATGAGGCCGGGCAGTATCAATATCTACTTTTTGGCCGTCATTGGTCTCGGCGTTAGTCCCGCGAAGCACACCGCCACTGCCATTCCAGGCATTTTCCCCAGCCATATGGAGTACGATAGTTTCGACCATATCTACCACAATCTCATGGAAGCCCTCAATACCCCTGGGTCAGGTAGTGCTTCCGACCTTCCCGCTCCGGCGAGCCCCAGTGGTCAACCCTTCCAAAACAATGCAGCGCAAGTATCTGCTTCGCGATTCTACGAGGCCCGGGTCAAACCTTCTCCGAAGGATACCTTTAAACTGCAGGGTTCGTCATCCAGTCCTTCCGCGACAGCGTCACCAGCGAAAGGGTCCCAAGGCCATCCGCCGGAAGAGGCTAGATCACCACCACCCATTAGTCCGGTACTAACAACAAAAGAGCTGGTTAAGCCAATCACCCCCCTGGGCAGCCAGGGAGGTGAACCATCTAACCTACACCGTCGTCCTGCATCGGATCAGCTTAGTATTATTCAGCCGTCAACACCCTGTCAGGATATCCAAGCCAACCTTCCACCCACAAAAGACTTTGTCATGGCCCATCGCAGTAAAAATCGGACATGTATTCTAAAGCGGCTGGTTGAGTGTATATTCACCAATCAGTATTGGTTTATAAAGGTACGTGATTAAGTCGGTTATATAATAATGCAGATGCGCTGTATGCCACTTAGGTAGGGCTTGGCCAAGAATAGCCCTGGAACTGGGGCCAGATTAATACACACATGAGTGACCTTTTACCTCCACACACAATGTTCTATAGCTAATGGCTACTTCGTTACCATTGAGCTGATCAACTAATGTAGTTACCGCGATTTACGCTGATACTTCATTTGAACCCTGCAATATGTCGGGAACTGCCGGTTGGTTTATTAGCAACAACGCAAATTGTTTCAGAAAATTTACTTCGGCTTCAGGGAAGGCCTTGGTGAGTCGAGAGAGCGTTACCTGTCAGATACAGAAGCCCATACGATTCTGAAGAATTGGCGGTCTCTACTTATGCAGCAGTTGAAAAAGAGTATGTTTTTCATCGCCTATGCCAATTGGAAGGACCTCATCAACCATATCCAAAGATCCATCGGTCCGGGACCGCCCACGCTTAAACTCTCGGATATTCGCGAAGTTCTGGGCTACCTAACCACTAACCTGAGAGAAACGGTTTTACACAACAAGCACTGGCGGTTCGTGGACCCGACCCTCATGTCACCGGTGGTACTATCCGTCCAGTTACCTTTGCTGGTTCTGGTGGACGCCCAGACCAACGGCGCCGATATTTTAAATATGTTCCGGACTTTAACCCATGCGTCGATTATGGGTTTTGTCCAACGGAAGTGGAGTCTGTCTAAATCCACCCGGCACGAAAATATACTACGCCGTCCCCACCAAAAGGCATGGGAGTGGACAGATCTAACGGCATATTTTGACCATTTCAATTTCAATCTAGCGGCCCTGGTCATGGCCCGACTGGCCACGACCGATCGTTTCGCCGATCTCGAGGAATTGGTGGTGGGCTTGGAGAAGTGGCTCCAGGTATACTGTGGGACCCGATGCAACCCGGATAATATCTTCCACCGGTTTATTCAATTCGGGGTGATCCTGGCCGCCGTAGCGCAGCAATTCCAGAGCTTGGCCCAATTTTCCCGAATGTACACGGATGACAATGGGCCGCTTCCTCGCGAAGATCTAGCCGCCGCGCGCTGCGAGCTAGCCAATTTCATGCGGCACATGGAATTGCCCCAAGGGGCCCGGACCCTGGAGGGCTACTGGAAGTGTCGGCCGGCGGTTGTAACGCACCTGAAATACAACCAGCTTCTGCCTATGGAGCAGCTGCATCTAACCAACGACAACCGAATGGGCGTGTTGGTGTCAACGTCGACGTTCGATGAAGAAGACAAGGCCCAGCTTCCGGATATGGGTCCATGGGCATTTCAGAATTTAGACTTGGGGTTTTTTACGAGGACGCTTAAGAGCCAGTTGGTCAACCAGCTTGAACGAGCCGTCAAGAACGGCAACCGCGCTTTCACTGGCACGGATGCCTACGTCTCTATGAATGAGCTTCTTAGTCACACGGTTCCAAAAACCGTCCGGTTTAATATTTGATGGACATTTATTTATATTTATGATTATAGTTTATTAATTGCTTCTCCACCCATAGTGCTTTTCCCAGGTACGTCCCCGCAGCAATTTAGAGATTTTTGCAAATAATAGAGTCTAGTCCCCCTTAATCATTTTTGACATGCCCGTGTGTGAATAAGATAGGCCCCCAAGGTGCCTGGTATTGCTGGGTCTGGGAAGAGAACGGTGGAGGACAAATGTATTAGGGTTGGGTTGCGGCTTGGTCCATGCAGCGCTGCCCATTCGATTACTTAGTTGTGGGGAAATAGCTGCAAGTCAACGGGGATTGGACTACTTTATAGTGGAGCTGTATGAAATACGGTGGCGACCAATAGGCCATGGAATAACGCTAATTGAAAAGTAAAGTACCACTATCGGTTGGATCAACCTCATTAAATTGCTGGTGCCGACTGTCCCGTGATATTCCCACACCCCATATAAGCACCATGGGATCCAGTGACTGTGATATGTGTGAGCAAGAGAGGGAAAAAGATGGTCCGCCTATTTTCCAATGGCCCATACCACACCACTCAGCGCCCAATCCCCCCGCTTAAACAGCCCGTTCTTACTTTTGCCCTTGTGACTGGTTTTATAACATACGGGCTTCTCGGTCCCAAGCCAGTCCTGCTTTATATCTCTCTTTTCCGCCGCTTCGTCAACCACCCCGACTTCCTATAATCCCTTTCGACTTTGCCCTCAAGCCACCCTTCCTCTGCATCTACTACCATTTGGTGCCATGTTCCGACTACTGCGAGACCAGCCCAGTTGCTTGCGGGCCCTTCAGGTAAGTTCAGACTATGTGTGTGTTCCTATAGGTAGACTCATTCGCAGACCCTCCCCCACAGTCTCAGAGCCCATCTCTTAAGCCAGGCCGCAACCCCCGTTGTATATACTAGTTCAACTCCCAGGCCATAAAAGGGCATGTCTCCATCCGGCCACTTAGACCCAGCCAAGCCTATCGGACTGCCACCAACTTGAAAATGAAGCTAACGACCCTCTTTTGAATATGTCTTTAATCGACACTTTCACCTGCACCCTCGCTGACCTCTAGAAAACTCCTCGGGCCACGACCAACCCGATTAGGTTATCCATTTCCCTCGTCCGTTCGGCACACACCCTCGGCAGTCCACAGGTAATCTTCGTTTATAACCAAAATATCCTCTTGCAAACTCCAGTCTGCCCACCAAATACCATCCCGTTGCGCGTTCCCCGAAAGCGTGGAAATCCACCTGATCCTTAATCCATTTACCCCGGGGGCTAATTACCACGTAGCAATTGACTGGCATATACCGCCGACATCTTTGTCCGTCAATTAGTTCCTTGTGACTAGACTATACCCATTTAACTCCTCTTTTCTCATAAACTATGCCAATACTGACTGCCACAATCAGCGGCTAACTCGCGACGCATGCCTAACCCGGCCCCTTCGCATCGGCTTAACGGGCCCTACTGCATCCCGCCTGTTCCACACCTCTGGGGCCAGCCACAAGGTTGTTCCCTTCAACCTCGCGGACATTGGTGAAGGCATCACTGAGTGTGAGATTATCCAATGGTAGGTTCAGCGGCCCATTCCACCCATGCCCTACTTTAAAATCCATCGAGTAATATGGACTATACTCGCCGTCTTCCCGGCTCCTTAAACCATCCACTAATCCGAAGACCCATCCACCTAAAACCCACCATGTCTCCTTATGACGATACAGGTTCGTTAAGCCTGGTGATACCATTGCTCAGTTTGATAAGATCTGCGAAGTCCAGTCGGACAAGGCCTCCGTGGAAATTACCTCCCGCTATGATGGCCGCGTAAGTAAGCTCTACTATGATGCTGGGGCGGTAGCTAACGTCGGCAAACCTCTTGTGGACATTGAAGTCGGTGATGAGGGCGGGGAGGTTGATCCTGAGTTATCCGAGCCCGCCTCCGCTCCAAAGGTCCCTCCTCCTACCCCCAGTGCCCCAGCTCCGTCAACCAGCCCATCGATTCCTCCCCAGCTTGCTTCCACTGCGGCTCAGGATATCATTGCCATTCCGGCTGTTCGACGGTTGGCCAAAGAACATTCACTTAATCTAGCCCATATCCAAGGCACGGGCAAAGGAGGTCGCATCACCAAGGAAGACGTCCTCAACCACCTCAATGAAGGTCCCGCCGCCCAATCACCGCCAGCCCCTTCCGCGTCGGCGACCCTATCCATGGCTGGGTCAGTCGAGGAGAGACCCCTGGCCAACATTGAACGGGCCATGTACAAATCCATGACCGCGTCCCGCACCATCCCGGATTTTATCTTCACCGACGAATTGGAGCTGGACACCCTAATGGGTCTGCGGCAACAACTTAATGGCTGGTTGACCGCCTCGGGCCAGGCCGCCGGGGGCCCCGGTCTGGACAAGGTGTCCTACATGCCCTTCATGATCAAGGCCCTGTCCCTCGCCCTGGCCAAGTACCCCATTCTCAACGCCGCTATCCTCCACGAAGACCAGGGCGCCGACCGGGCGCGCATCCAATTCCGCGCCTCCCACAATATTGCCCTGGCGATGGACACCCCCCAGGGGCTCATTGTACCCAACATTAAAGACGTCCAGGCAAAAACTTTACTCGAGGTGGCCCAGGAATTGCAACGACTGGTGGCGGCGGGCAAGCGCAACGGCCTGGGTCCCGCAGATATGAAACACGCCACCATCACCTTGTCCAACGTGGGCATGATCGGCGGTACGAAACTGGGACCCGTCGTGCCGTCCGGTACCATGTGCATCGGGGCCATTGGGAAAATCCAGCGGTTGCCGCGGTTCGACATGGTCACGGATCCCATCACCCAAGTGACCCGGGAGGTGGTCGTTCCGAAACATATTGTCAATGTGAGTTGGGCGGCGGACCACCGCGTTGTGGACGGGGCTACAATGGCCCGGTTTGCGGTGTACTGGCAGAGTATACTACAAAACCCCGGCCTATTCCTGGCCCAGCTTAAATAGAATCCACCCGATGCATGCATGATGGGGTGGGTCTAGTATGGCCCTCCGTATTCGTTAATGTTCCCGATTCGACCCTTAATCTCTTCTACTGACTGAGGTATCCGCTACCCAAGTCCACTATATATTATTCGTTATCTAGATGTCTATTGTTTATCCCTGCGGCCCTACCGAAATTATCCTAATGAAAAGCTGAGGTTGCTATTTACTTATTCGTGAGCGATTCTTTTACGAATAGAAGGTGATTTGCGGATGTTGGCCAGCTCAAATACTTGTAGGGTTTCTCAGTCTACTGCCAATATATATTGCTTTTTTAGCAAGGCATGTCCAACCCAGCGGATCTGGCTATATTTTGCCCTTATAAACCCCACTCTTCAATTGATCCATTAACTTAGAATTTGCCCAGTGAGACAAATCAAGTATGGCGGGAATCGTTAGCGAAAAATTGGCGTGGAGCCATCACCCGTGGCGGTTCTTTAGAGGAAGGTTTGGGATATGAACTGTATATATTCTAATGGTCCTACAAGCTGGACCAAAAAGACAGCGATTGAGAATAGTAGTCATGTGAAGTTTGTGTTTAATCCTGGATTCTCTTAGGTTGGAATTTCAAAAAAGTGATTTGCTCGTCCACGCCTTCGGCAGGCTGTTCTACCAAACAATACAATATATATTGGTAGAAACATTGAATATCTTTATTGGTTAAGTGCCTCTGGGAAAAAGATAAAGTCACATATACCAATTCAAGTGGAGAAGCCGCTAGAGTGAATAGCCCGCCGCAAATGCTACATAAATGAAATAGAAAGAAACTCGGATTAAGCATAGTTACTCTATAGGGACACAGGGCAAGGGAACCTTAGTGTCGTAGATTTTGGTGATGTTCTCTGCGTAGGGATGTTTATCGTCAGGGAAGATAAAGAGGCGGGTCAACCGGGGATTTTGTAGCCGGTTTTTGGGCAACATGCCTTTGACGGCTTTCCGAATAATCTAAATTGGTATAATAAGGGTAAATGTAAGGAATACAGGCGTGTATAATTAGTATGATGAGATCAGGTGTGTGAAGGCATTCGAAATAGTTGAAACCAAATTTAGTCTTAAGAGTGGGACGCCCTATAGCATTGTTTTTATTACGGTTCTAAATGCCGAATTTTTGAAAATGAAGTTTCTTACAACGTACCTCACTCGGATTGCGCTCCAGAAGCCGGGCAAACGGGATTTCCTTCAATCCACCGGGATAACCAGAGTGGCGGTAGTACATTTTTTGCTCGGCCTTCTTTCCGGAGACGTAGATGTCCCGGGCGTTGATAACCACTACGTAGTCACCGCAGTCGGCTAGTCATGCGTAAATCAGGTTGCATATTTAATCAAAATACCAATATAGTTTCAAGGCGAGGTGAGGTGAGATAGGATTAAGGGACCCCCACAAAAAATACGAGATTCGACTCAGGTATGGACTAACCCAAGATATAATAGTTATATTTATATATAATTGACAGCAACGTATAAAAGTATTAAATCACTGTTTAGATGGGATCCACAAACCCCAGTAAAAATCGATAAACTTACCAGCGGGATCAAAAATAGGCTTGTGCTTGCCCATCAGAGTAGTCGCAATGCGGGTGGAGACACGGCCCAGAACCTGTCCCCGGGCGTCTACGAGGTGCCATAGACGGGCATAGGCTAAACCAGTCTATTATGCCGGGAACAAGGGAGAAATTGAGGTAAAAAATATATACGGACAAAAAGGGTCACTGAGATTAGCAAGCTGGGTAGGGTAGAGGAGTGTGAACCTAGCCTTGGTCCAAACCTGGCTGGCCAAGTGGCGGGCGTTTGGCTCACTCGATCGACGACCAGGTTATAAGTGGGGAGGACGTTAACCGCCGGGAATTCGGTCGTCGAAGCCCAAAGGCATTGCACGATCGGCGCATCCTGGTGAAGCAGGGTCACTTTTGGATCGCACGGTTGTGGGTTGTGGGCACACTTACATTGCCGATGGCGGTGGACATGGTGAACAACTAAGAAATGTAGGGGAAGTGGTTAGTCGGACAAGAATATCTAATGCGTCAAAGTGATTCAAGATTTTTGCTTGATCGTTGTTGGGTCGAGTTTGGAGTAGGGGTCTGATTTGCCACTGGATCTATGGACCTGTTCTGCATTGCATTCCGCTATTACTGAGTAACTAACTACTCTACTCTACCTATTAGGTTAGGCGGCAGGCTAATCAATATAAAATGGTCCCGTGGTGGGACATGGATTTGCTGATAATCAAATGCTCCCCTCAATTTCCCAGGTCTTTTTTAACCCTTGAGCCACATTACCTATGTGGATACTTAATAAATCAGAACAATAATACATTAACATCTGAATTGGTTACATTAATTACCACATCACAAGATTTGGTTCAAATATTACCTTAAATCAATGGAGTTTCCGATGGCTGGCCCCATGGTCTTAAATACTATCCTGTACGTCGGTCTGTCTACATCATCATAATATAGTTATGCCCCTCCACTGAAGCTATAGCTAAGTTGACTGGCAAGGGCTACTATATTGGGTTATTCGCTGTATTTGAATTGAACCTTGGGACATTCTCCGCCTCCCCCAAGACCGACTGTTGTGTAGACTTTGCCACTCTAACTATATACACCTATGCCAAGCAAAGCCCAGTTGAGCCTCAGGCTTGGTTAGTTGACTCACATCAAATAACACCCGCCTCCCTACCCTTCACTGCCCATGCGCCTCCCCCCCCTTGCGAATGGATAAGGCGTACCCATTACCATGCAGCTGCATTTGAGGATTTTATGACGCCTAAACTGAGTGCGTAAGCCCTCTCCCCTGGACATGAAAGGGGTAGGCAGGTGGGGGAGTATGAAACGGATCAGAGCATACCTACCTCTGCCTGTTTTCTCCGAAATACCCATTCATTTCCTGCCGAACCCACTCCCAACTACATGGATTTGGCCTACCACGTATTGCCATATAAAGCTGAGCTACCACCCCTCGCCTCCCTAATTGCACATCTTTTACCCTGTAACTAACTACTATTTTCCTTAATAACCTGCTTCTAGTCCTTGACGCCGCCTATATTCCACACCATGATATTCAAGTCCATCTATCCGTCAATTGACATCCCAGCCCTCGACATTGGCCAATTTATCCTACAGCACATCGATACCCATGAATTTTGGCAAGACCGCACCCGCCCCGTTTACATCGATGCCGCCACGGCCGAAGTATTGACCGTGGGCCAATTCCGCACCCAAGTCACCGAACTGGCTTCCGGTTGGCGGCACCGGGTGAACCTTAAACCGGGCACCGTCGTGGCGATGGTGTCCCCCAACACTATTTTTTTCGGTGTCCTGACTTTGAGTGTTATCCTCGCCGGGGGGGTGGTCGCTTTTGTGAATCCGACGTACACGGCAGGTGAAATGGCCTATCAACTCCAGGACTCGGGGGCGCATTACATGGTCGTCGATAATGAAATAGCGACCAAGACCTTGGAGGCGGCCACCATGGCGGAATTGCCCCACAGCCGGATTTATCAAACGGGCCCTTCCCCATCGGACCCTAAAGAAAGAGGGGGGAGAGGAGGAATGACCGGGTCGAGCCTGCCTTCAATTATGGAACAGCGGGATACCCGGCCCTGGCAACAACCCCCGACCATACCCCCCAATACGCCCGCCTACATTTGCTATTCATCCGGCACCACCGGTTTATCCAAAGGTGTCGTACTCACCCACCGCAATATGGTCGCCAACGTCAGCCAAGTCAACGCCTTTACAACCCATAACCAAAACACCCATAATGGCCAAACCCTGGCTGGAGTTCTCCCTCTGTTCCATACGTATGCCCTCCACCTGCTTCTCCACCTCAATTTCATCCAAGGGTTTACCACCATCATATTCCGGAAATTTCGCTTCGAACCCTTCTTACAAGCTGTGGAGCGGTTCCGTATCCACTGCGCCTATTTGGTACCCCCTGTGATTGTAGCCCTGTTCAAAAACCCGTTGACCAAACTCTACGACTTGTCGTCGTTAAACCGCGTAGTTTCCGGGGCTGCGCCATTCTCAGCCGAGTTGGTCAAGGAAATCCTGGATTGCTACCATACCCGGGTTCACCAGGGGTACGGACTTTCGGAGGCCTCCCCCGTGGTGTTATTCACTGCCCCCCAGACCCAAGACTTGGGGTCCGTCGGTATCCTCATACCTAATATGGAGGCCAAGTTTGTGGACGGGAAGGGTAAGGAGTTGGGCTACGGCGAACAAGGCGAACTCTGCATCCGGGGGCCTAATGTTATGTTGGGATACCTGAATAACCCCGAAGCCACGGCCCAAACCATCGACGCCGACGGATTCCTGCACACGGGTGACTTGGGTTATGTGGATGAGAATGGCGAGTTTTATATTACCGACCGGTTTAAGGAACTCATCAAATACAAGGGGTTCCAAGTCCCCCCCGCCGAACTGGAGGCTATTCTGGTAGCCCACCCCAAGGTACGCGATGTAGTCGTCATTGGCGTGAATGACGTGCAACAAATCACCGAAGTGCCGCGGGCGCTGGTCGTACTGCAGCCCAAATATCAAAGGGACGACTCCCAGCTGTCCCGAGCTGCTGTGGCCCAGGAACTCATCGCATATGTGAATAGTCAAGTGGCCCATCATAAACATTTGCGAGGGGGTGTATATTTCATCGATGCAATCGTCAAGTCCGCTGCTGGTAAAATCCTGCGCCGGGAAATGCGTGAGATGCATCTCAAATCGATTCAGGCGCGGGAGGACGAGGGCTTAGGTATGGCGTAGTGAGCATCACCCATTAGGGTATTCCGGCATACTTGGCCGGAGTTAGGCAGTGGCTATTTTACAAGAAGTCGTTTACTACCACCTCTGTTATTGATGTATTTTTCAATTATAAATAAACCCTACGTAATAAACAACAGTATATGTTTTCTTAAAGAGCAATGCAGCTTTGATCCGGTGAATCTCCCAATTTCTTGGTTATAGTATTTGGGGCTGGCGACTATAAGCCAATAGCCATTTATTTTTATTATTAACCTTACACGGGCAAATCTGCCGAGTAAAAATATATAGATACGGTACGGGTGATTTGATCACGCTAGCGAGCAAACAGTTCAATGTGTTTCTCGACTACCGCCACCATATCCAACTGGGTCAGCGACTTGACGGGCAACTCCTTCCGTAATGTAAACTGGCATGATTTGTAGACTTGGTTCCAGACATCCTTAAAGTCCGAGTGATTTCGATCAATTCCCATGCGCGCCAAGCCCTTCACAATCAGTTTCTTCAGGGCCACTTTGTTCTCGGCTTCAATGGGCCCTGCGGTGACGGACGATGGCTGACTAGAAGGTAAGTCAGTAGAGGAGGATGAAGGGGGAGGGGGGGTGGAGCTTAGGGAGATGGAGCCCGGGAGAGAATGTCGCATTCCACGGGCGATGCGTCTATGGGCCCGGTTGGCGTGGGTTTGGCGGCCAGCGGTTAAGTCCTGCAAGGATTCGGTGGATGCCTTTAGAGTTGGAGTGGGCCAGGTGGTTGTTTAATATAAATTACGTATATAAATATATTTCAATCAAAATGGGGGGGATGAGATGATATGTGTAATCGAACAAATATGTATTTTACTGGAGAATGCAGACACTATTCTTTATAGCCGAATCACTTCACATGTTGGTTGAACTAAATTTCGATGACTTACCTTGGATGAGAGGAGGCGAACGGGGCCTTGCAGAGTTGGTGATGATAATTCCAGCTGCATAGACTGGCGGCGACTGTCGGGACACGGCGAAATCAACGGACTGTCCGCGGTGGCTAATAGAGACCGAACGCCCAACCCACTTTTCATCCGATGAATACCTGAGTGCCGCCGGTTATTGTTGGTTAGCAAGTCCTTCAGCGAATTGGATCGACGAAGATGATGCTCGGAAAGGAAAGGATGATTCGGAGTGAGGCCTGATCGATCGAACGGAACGGATGGTATTGTAGTGGCGGTAGTCGTGGACGAAGAGGAACTGGATAATCGGGTATCGACGTCGGCATTAGACGGGTAGGGTCGGACAGACAGTGATTCTACGCCAATGGATACGGAGGAACCTTTGGACCGTTGGTGAGAGTTCAGGTGCTGAAGTAAATCATCTGTATGTGTGATTAAAATTCGCAATGAAAAGAGGGGTAAATGATAGGGTTTGTTAATCAAGCGATCTGGCCCATGCTTCACCATCAATGGGAAGCCATAGATCGAGAGGCGTACCAAAGGTCCCACAACGGGCTACAAAATCCATTACTCGGTATTCTGATTAGCGAATTATCATTGATTAATGGGGTACCTACCGTAGCCAGACGCATGATCAGTGATTGGGAAATTGGCCATTGAAGGACAGGCTTTAACAGCGGACCAGCTAATACTAATTATATCCGACATGGACCGTAACGTCGAGGCCCGTAGTCGAAGTCGGCCGTCCGTCTGACCCCGCATATCCGATCCAATGGTAGCAGCGCTCCGTTCGACCCATAGAAGAACGTGAAGTGGCGTCGAGCCGTCGGGTATATTTTCTGCTTCGGGAAAGTGTTCAATAAGTGGACGATGGCGACGACTATTTTAATAACCAGAGTACTGGGAAGTCAGTACATAAAGGGAGTCTAAAATACCGGCAATTGGCACCAGATCAGTGCGCATTTCCCTGGGGTACATGGCCGCGTGCGTGGACATCATCAATCGAATAATTTACCTATAGATTTACTTGATTGAGACCGCGAGTGTCGTCGACTGTTCGACTTCGAGACGGGATCATTGGATGGTTTTGTAATATCAATGATGCGGGCTACCATAGCGTATGAACTATCATTGACACACATTTCCTACACAAAATGATAAGTACGGTATAAAAGACCATTGGAGCCACGTGGTTAATTACAGCATATCCCTTGGTACACGGGAATGCTACCAGTGGCCATTTAATTGAATCCAAGCAAGAGTAAACGGTGATATTATTGTGGATTAAAAGGACTGGTTTACCTACCGGTATGGCGGCGAGGGATTTATGTAGCCATTGACCATTTGTCAGCCCGGAACCAGGTGCGGTGTAGCTATAGTGGGGAGATATGGGAAGGATCCGTGTATGGGGAATGGGGATCAGGCAGCGGGTACAGTTGCCTTGGCATTAGTTAATTGAGGGTTAGTTTAATAATGCAGAGCGATAAGTGATGGGACTTGCTAGGGGTAGAATAAACCAATTGCAATATTACGGACACATGAAACCAAGTCCGTTTTTAGATTTGACGTTATTCATGACAACGAAGATAACTAGAAACAGAAATAGAGGGCCAGTGCTACACTTACACGGAGAAATTGGTTTCGCCAAAAGCCAATACGGGGACTGTGGCGATCAATATTGGGGCTACCAACTCAAGGGTACCCTCGAGCACGGTACAACCATCAGCCTCTCCAAAGTCTATAGGGGGCCGGCCAGGACTAGCAGGCCGCTGGTTGGGAATAAAAAATACCCGTGAATCTGGCACACCAAGTGTAGAGCGATATTGACGGCCCCGTCGTAATATATATATATATATATATATGGTTGTTTGTTTGCTTTAGTTATCTAGTAATGGGGTGTAGGTCAATGGTTTAAGTCCAAATGGCTAGAGACACCTGGTGGTGTCCGCTCTTATACAACTAGCACAGCCAGAAGTTGCGAGACTGGAATATTAATATTGGTGATATTATCCCTTCAATGGGACAATAAGTTAGGCCGATGGGCGCATAACAGCCGGGCATAGCAAACCAGACGTTAGTTGTATTGCCCATACGAGTTCCCGGATGTGAGGTATATTATATATGGCCTACCTGTGGGCTCTTCGCTGTCCGTCGGAGCGACATTAGTATGACCTGGGGCAATGGGCTGGCATATGTAGACGGGTGGAGGTGTTGCGGGAGAGGCGGCCACTGTGAACATAATGAGACGGGTTATATGCGAAGTAAAATAGGAATGGGTCAAATTCTCAGTGGAATGAGGGAGAGTGCTATTTAGTTTAGCTGTGCGCGATAGGTTGCTCCGAAGACCTTTTTGACCCTGCTTATTTTTTCCCTACCAAGCCCAGTTTGACACCACCAAGTGAAGATGATAAAGAGGCGCTGGATATTCTCGTTAATGCATTCATTAGCCATGGCTAGTGGGTGTGGTGGGGGGTTTAATGGGAAAATTATTTACGATACACTAAATTTAATGGGCCTTTTATTGTACCACCCAAATAAATACTAAGGCCTAGACTATATCCATCTATCTACCTTGGCCCACCAGTTCGCTTAAAAGGAGTATGTCTACTATACTAATAACAACGCACATTCCAACTCGAAGGCCCAGAGACTTCTTCCTGGGTTGCATTGCATTGCTAATGGACCAGACCGAAACCATTGCTACCTTTAGCAAACCCTGACTGGTACATATTACCCCCTTCCTTCTTACCCATTAGTTATTCATTCTATCCACATTACCAACCCTTCCTCCCATCTCAGCCTGGTTAACCAGCTCATCCCACCCGGCGTCACTTCCGCAGGCCATTGCCCTCGCCCTTAATCACTTCTGCAATACTGCGTCCGAGGCCCGTTCGCCTGCACCGTTTACCACCATGGCGGCCGTCACCCGTTCCCAAATCGCTACTTTTCGCCTCACTTCCAATATCGAGCTCTGCTTTAAGTTCATGTTCATTTTACTGTACCTATTCGACCATACCCTGATATTCTTCTTTTTGAGAACGTCGTTTTCCAAGGTAAGTCTGCCCCAGCACCACCCGACTCGCCCATTATTATGTACAATTGAGCCAAATTAATCCGGTTAGCCGATCATATTATATCACTCATGGCCATTCTATGTGTGCTAACTAGACTATACCCCCCTCCTATCAATACAATGCATTGGCTCGGTACTAACCAATCGCCCCGCTATCTATTATGTATAGTTCATTGCTCTTCGGGGATCCTCAATGTCGCTGGCCTGGTCGTCGATGGCCATTCTGTGCCTCAATTTCTTTAGTATTATGCGACATGTTTCCCTCCGCCCGTCCACGAGTTTAGTCATCGACTTTGTTGGCCAATGTAAGTGTACTCGAAGGTTTTCCCTAGGAGGGTTGGTACTATACCAGCGTTTAATTTTGGTGGCTAAAGAATGTGCAATATCGTGTTTACATATGGAATGACCATTATCCTTGATCCATCGTATCGCTTTTCTAACCTACCTATTATCTACTTATACTGTCACCCATACCCATACCTATACCATATCCCTTATCACATCTCGACTACCCAAACTGTGCGTGTTACCAACCCCTTCCAACAGCATGGCAAAACAAAACAATCGTCCTTGCCTTTGTGGATGGAGGCATTATGGCCATGCAATTACTATGGGTTGTGATTCTCTTTCGCTCGTACCACCCAGCTTTTCAGCCCGAGACATCGCCAGGTGACGTGGCGGCCTCCCCCCTTGACCAAGAACGAGTAGAGGCCCTCCTAGCCCAGTTAGCGGATACGCTACGTCAGCACCCGGGCTCGCATCTCTCGGCCTCACCCACCATGGTCGCAGCTATGGCCCTACGGCCAGGCTCCGAACGGTCTCCAACACTTCCCCAGAGACCAGTATCCGAGATGGTCCCGGCAAGTTCATCGTCACCATCATCATCCTTGGGCTCAGCTGCCGCGAATCCCGAACAAGCCAATTTGCTTTCCCCATCATCCCACGCGGTCCAAACCCAGGATGATGATCACTTGGAAGCCGAAGCCCCCACCACTGACGGACTTCTTTTCGACTTGACATGGGCCACCATTACTGATACCTATCGAATTTCCCGAGAGATTTTCAATCCAACGTCGGCGGACGACAACATCCAGCTTCCCGTTTAAACAGCTGCGGAAAACTGCGATTGGTATTATTAGTAGTAGGAGAGTTTACTACCAGCTATGTGTCCGCTCTGCCCTATCCATGTTTAAAAAGCTAATTTGTACTTTACCATTCATTGCTGATGCCCGAGTTCTATTCGAAGGAACCATACATCGCTCGAAATTTAAATATTTACATTTACATAAACACACGTTGTTGAATAGACCTGTGTATCTGTGTGGCGACGGGCCCCTTCGTGAAAATGGCATATTGCTCGAAAGTAGCTGGAAGCGTCCAGCCAATTCCTGCCAGTGAAATGACGTCGTGGTCAAGCCCCATTTTTGTGTACAGGACCATAGTTGGGGAGGTTGAGTGGCTTGATTGTATACCGCCAAGACATTCGAAAGTCCCATCTGCTGGTCAACCGTGGCTGCGTTCTAAGAATAGTCAATATACCCAGGATGAACCCGTGACAATGGTGTGGCGCTTGGCGATATTTAATTGGCCCTTCATAATAACATGGGGGGGGAGAGAGAGGAGGGGGGCACTGCTATTACTCTAGAATAGCATGAAGGAGGGAGGACATCCAAAGACTTAAAAAAGACTCGAAGGGTCTAAAATTAGACACATTCTCTCCTTTTATGTCACCACAACCGCGAATGAACAAACGCAAGCATGGATGGGGAAAGGGTGTATGTTCTGCTGCCGTTGTCGGGATTTGGACAGCACACACTGGTGGAAAAGGATGGCGGGTACCTAACTGATTGATGCAGAACACGGTAAGGGCCAATCGGCGGAGTATCAGGGATTTACGGTTTCACCTGGGGTGATTATAGCCATGAATGAAGGGAAGGCCCTCCCCCCACCCTTGTAGATGGAGGGGTGTCCGACTCTATTTGGGTGTCCCTGGGAGGGGCTATTTCAGAATAACCAAAGACCGTGGTGGAGAGTGGGCTGCAGAATGGTGGGAACCTACCTGAAATTACAAGCCCCGTTGTTTGGGGTTGATGGAGTAAAAGGAGACTTCGCTTAGTTTAAGCAAGTGGCTTTCTTGTATTCGGTTTTAAGGGCATTTGCAATCAAGCCACAGGTGTGAATTAACCTTGATTAAGCTAGGAGCACAGTGTAAGAAGGGCGGAGGTTTAAGGTGGTGGTAGAATATGGGAGTAGTTCAGCAGGGCTGTATAATGAAAAATCCATTTGATGAGGCAAATACTACTGGTTGAAAATAAACATCCCACCGAGTTTCCCATACACATATCAGTTAAACCCTTATACAACCAAGCTGAACTTCACCCATATTAAGAAGTACTGGTAGGGTGGGGGATTGCCCCTCCAACTGTCGGGGGGACAGAGACCAAAAAAACTCTTGTACTAGTAGTACAAGTGGGTATCACATAGTCAGTGTGATTGGTAGTGTCGTTCCTTCCTTCAACGAGCGAGACCAGTAAATGGGGTTCTTTTTTGAATGTACAGTTAAGACGAATGAACAGGTATGATGGTCTGAGAGATGTGAGATAGTATGGGCTAGAGATGATCGCTGCGTCTGTTTTGCCTGAACTGAAGACCGAGAGAGGAGGGTGAGAAGTTCGGCGGCCGGAACCGGAGAGGACATGTCGGCCGGAATTCCTGGTGGTGGGCTAATCTTTGGCATGCTACATGTGCCCTGCAGCGGAAAAAGAGATGTACTAATAAAGAGGTGGTGCTGATACAATTATATATATAATATATATTTGCATACATAAATGTATAGTATATTTTGATGGAAAAGAAGGGGGCCACACGGCAACTGCTTGCTATTATTATATGGCCGGCAGTGAAGAGAATGCGGTGCAGGTTAGAATGTCCTGCAGCATAAGAGCTTCAATGGCCAGGGGATAGATAGGAAGTTGGGATTATGGTCAGTTGTGTAAGTCGTGACTGTGTTGCAATGCCCTTCCCTTACTTTCCTTTGCCCCTCTCAGCAGCTAAGGGGAAAGAATGGAGGAGACCGATGCGTCTGTTGTATACTATTAATAAGGGCTTTTTTTTACTGCTGCTGGGCTTATTGCCCATGAGCTGAACTGAACTAAATAAGTGTGCGCGGGTGTGTGTGTAACTACCGTGCCCTATCCCAGCCCGAATTCCTGCTCCGCTCTCTCTCTCTCTCTCTCTCTCTCTACGCGGGCCCTGTCAGCTGTCTGGCCGCTCCTCCAGGGCAGGGCGCATATACTTTTGCCTGTCCACCACACCTGCCTGGATCGTTTTACTACTACTAATAACTAACACAGCTTTGCTTAACCACCAACTACTTCGTTGTCCACTGGGGCGGTTTGCTCTACTACTTTTACTTTACTTTACTTTACTTCTCCTCTTCTTATCGCCAACTGTCGTCGACACGCACTGCTGTTGTCGTTGGTTGCGCATTCCCTTTCCTCTCCTTTCCCTTCGCTTTCCGACCTTGGCCGCATATATTCTCGGATGTACCAGTTATATAGCCTTCGCTGATGCCACCCCTCCTCCTCCTTCTCGTAAACCCTAGACTCTCTTGATTCATGACCTGCCCCATCTCTCGCATTCCCCCCCCTGTCGACTCCTTCCACTGCTCCTGCCTTTCCTTCATCTCACCCTGCGGGTCAGTATCCGTGTTCGGCCCCGCTCTACCTCTCTTCCCTGCGTCGCCAGTGTCTTTCACAACCGGTAAGTTTAACTACGCTCCAGACCCATATAGAGCAGTATCGGTATGCCTTTAACCCCTGTCCTGCTGGGCCACCGTGTACCTAGACGGGTTCCAGTTCCGTGCTCCCAAAGAGTGCGAGCATCGCTGGTGGATCCGTCCTCTATTCCTCCCAGCTGATGGGTGCCACAGGCCAACCCTTGGGGTGTATGTGTGTGTGTATAGGGGGGGGTGACCTTCCAGCCCCGCGGGCGTAGTCATACTATACAATAAGGACTTATTCGGCCTGTGGTGGATTTCATTACTGCCCTCCCCCAGCGGCTGGGTGCCGGAGCTGCCCTGCGTTGACGTGCACGGGGTAGAAGACTGCCCCTAGTTCGTTTGGTGGGTTGTTTTCTTGTTGCTGAAAGAGGGGTCTATGAGGCAAAGTCAGGAAATCGAGACAAGGCCACGCGTGCGCACAGCCGGGGTTTGGTGCATGTATGTGGCTATTGTGCCGAAAACATCCCGGTCATCCCGCTTCTGTTTGCACCTACTTTCTCTATGTATGCTGTATGCGCACCCCCCCCCTCTTTCTTCATGGGGGAGGAGACCCCAGCGGCGGCGGGGGGAGGTGGCTACGCTTTCCCTATCCTTTTGTTTATGCGCGCCCGGCTTGGCTGTCCGTCATCGGTTAGAGTTCGACCTTTCTTATTTTCCACCCGCGCGGTCTCTCTCTCTCTCCATCACCCCATCCGTTGGGATTTTTATTGAAGGTGCCATGGTGGTGCTGGGCCTTTCTTTTCGAAACTCCCTTCTTTCCTTCTGGCGAGGCCTTCTATATATTATTCCTTCGCCCTCCTTGGCCTACACTACCTTCTCTGTGGGGGTTTGGGTTGCCCATTAAGCCAAAGACCCTTGCATATAAGCGCACACTGCACCTACTTGCCACCGCCCTATCGGTATTGTATAGTATTACTTTCTATAAGAATTGTCCGACTCTGACATCCCAGCCCATTGTCACTTTCGCCCTATTTTCTCTTTTCCTTCCTCATTGCATCACTGCTACTACTACTACTACTACTACTACAACCCCTCTAACCCTTGATTTTCCTGCCTCCCCCCTAACCCTTTTTTCTTGAGTGACCCGGCCCTTGTCCGTTCCCTCTCGTTTGTATTTTCCAGTGCCCCGTACCGGCTCCCCCTCCCCAGTTTCCCCACTGCAAAGCCCTCTCTTTCTTCCACACTCAAGCACACATTCCCTCTCCGCCCCTTCTCCAACTTTTATTGCCCTTGGTCAGCTCCTAACCCAAACTCTCTTTTTGCTGTCTATTTGAATTCTTTTTGCCCATTGTATATTCGCCTGTTCCTTGTATACACAGCCCTTAGCATTCCACAGCTGGCCTTAAAGTGTTCGTATAGCATTCCGTTTTGTGAAACCCCTCCCTCCCTCGTCTGATAGTACTTCCCTGCTCGAGTTGCCCCCACCCCTACACGCCTTGGCAGTTTATCGGCCCTACCAACCTTAGCCTTGCAAAAATGATGCAAGTACCCATGCCTATGCCCATGGTGGACGACAAAAGCCGCATGATCCCTATGCCAAATCCTGCCATGGGCCGGCCCATCACCACCGCCAATGCCGAGTCCCAAATGCACGCCATGATGAACGAAATGGACCCATTCGCCCGGCGGCGCTCCGCCTTCCCAACCCCCTCCGTCAATCCGTCCGCCTCCACTCACCTCAAGCGGTCCACCACCGCCGCCTCTAAAGACCCCACCAGTGCCCCGACCATTTACGGTTACCGGTTAACCAAGTCCCTTGGTCGGGGTACTTTCAGTAAGGTCTACCTGGGGGTAAATAAGGCCACTGATGAGCATGTGGCCCTCAAATTCATCAAAAACCGCCCCGGTAGCAAATCGGATAAACACGAAATCCGCGTGCAACGGGAGATTAACATCCTCACCCTCATTCAGCACCCCAATATCATTTCCATCAAAAAGCGGGCCGATACCACCAATAATACCATTTTAGTCATGGAGTATGCCCAGGGTGGTGAGCTGCTCTCATATATCCGCCAGCACGGCCGATTACAGGAGCAGGAGGCCCGCGTCTTTTTCCGCCAAATCGTCTCCGCCATTGACTACTGCCACAAAAACTGCGTCCTACACCGCGACTTAAAGCTCGAAAACGTCATGCTTGATGCGCGTAAGAGTATCAAAATCATTGACTTTGGCTTTGCCAATACCTTCCGGTACGATAGCCTACTGGACACATTCTGCGGTTCCCCCTTCTACGCAGCCCCTGAAATGGTCAACGGGGTGAAATATGTTGGCCCCGAGGTCGATATTTGGAGTATGGGGGTCATTCTTTTCTTCATGCTCTGTGGCCGAACCCCCTTCGAGGGTGAAAACCTACGCGAAATCTACCAGAAGATTTCCCAGGGCCATTACACCATTCCCCCCAACACCAGCATCTCGAATTCCGCCGCCGACTTGATCCGGCGCATGCTTAATACTGCCAAGGAGAGCCGGATCAAGATGCACGATATCCGCCATCATCCCTGGGTAATGGAGACCTACGGGCAACCCCCCGACGACCATTTCCCACCTAGACTTAATCACTCGTCCCTACAGCCCCGGCCCCAGATTATCAAGGAGCTGGTCGCCCGCCATAACTACACCGAGCGGGAGGTTCGGGAGTCTCTCAAGGCCTATCCACCTGGCAGCCATCCCATTGTGGCCCTCTACTACCTCTACGCCGATTATCTAGATCGACGCCAACGTCAGAAATCCCAGAGCATCAGCCGACAACCACCTTCCCTGGAACAAAAGACGTCGACTAGCCGGGACAAGCCGGCTATCCGTATGTCCATGCCCGTGGGCGATCGGGCACCCTCCTCCCCGGGCGCCTTTACCAAGAATGGTTCAATGGCGGACAATAAAGCCCGGCGCAGCTTCCACCCGGTCAATTCCAACGGAGGCCTCCGCCCCGACGGACGGGGGGCGTATGGCTCGGCTGAGGAGCATGCCCGATTGCATGAAATCCATGCCGAACGGGCTCGCAAGCATAGTAACTCCTCGGCCCGGCGGGAGTCTAATGGCCACCCCTCGGTCCCCGGAGCCCCCTATATTCCCGGAGGTCCACCTAACAGCGAGTATTTTGAGCGTCCCAAACATCATTCCCAGAATTTGGGCGAGAGTCCAGGGGGCGGTGGTACCTCGTTCTTTTCATCCATCCTGGGCGGTTCTAGGTCGGGTGTTAACAGTAAGAGCGGCCACTTTGACCAGGGTTCATTGGGTAATCTGTCCGTCGGAGTCATTGATTCCTCCGCCCCGAACCTGGAGAAGAAGAATCGCAAGTCGGCCATTTTCCACTCCATCATTATGAAGGCCCGTAAATCCATGCCGTTCCTTATCCGAGCCCAACATTCGCCCCCAACCTCGCCTATGATGCCCTCGCCCCACATTGTTCCGCCCACCCCCCAAATCCGGGCTACGAAAGGCAGGTCGCTAGACCCCCGCTTCCAGAACCCCATGGACGCATTTAACAACGGTGCTCTCGATCCCCGGATGATAGCGGTGCCTATGAGTGCCCCCGCAACCCCTCTATCGCCATCGTTTCCGCCAGGCCCGATGCCCTACTCGGCTTTCCTGCCTGGCCAAGCGGTCCCCGCGCCGATGCCACCGCCCCCCACTTCCCCGCTTAATCACCCGGCCATGCATATGATGCACCCCATGCCACCCACCAAACATGTTATTACCCAGTCGAATTTGGGCGAGCCCCACCTAGTGGCCTCCCCCCGGGTCGGCTCTGAAATTACGGCGGCGGCGGCGGCTGCCGCTGCTTTAGCACCCCAGTCCGCCCACGGCTCCCCTACCCTACTGGCGGTTCCCTCTCCGATGATGCCTCCGCCGCAACCCCCCCTGGTCGTCCCCGCGCCCATGCCGCCGCCCCACATACCTGCCCCATCGTCCCCCCTTGGCGGTGGCGCCCCCAGAAAGACGGATGACGAACGGACCGGTCTGTCGGCTTTTTTGGAAGACCGGCGCAACACTAACCTGCCTTTGGAGGAGCTACGGAGCCGGGTGGACCGGATCGTCGCGAACCACAGTATTGAGAGAATCGAAACGAAACCCTTTAGATTCTTCTGTAGCTGTCGAGCCGGCAAGTACCGCGGCCAGTCGTTTGACCTTATTTTCACCAACCCGGCCCCAGGGACGAACTCCATTTGCTTCCGCCACACCAAGGGGAATTGGATTACATTTAAAAAGATGGTCAATCGATTCTACAAGGACATGGGCATTTAAATAAAGCAATGTATGGCCCATCGTTTGCCTATCACATACACACACCTCCCTTCACCCTTTTGTTCCCTCGCTACCATTACGTCATTTGACCTGGCATTACTTGACTTATAGGCAATGCAGGTTTGTATTTATGCCCCTTCCCCTGTCTTCCTATCAAACATTCGCACACACCACTGCTTCACACCACCCCCTTTTTATACCCGACTGTTTGTATTTTGGGATACATGATGATTTAAGTTCTTTTTAGTTTTGCGTTATCGTTTATACTTTATTCTTCACCATTTGGTTATGACTCTTTCCTCCTTTTCCGACATGACCGATCAATTTTATATCACTATCCCGCCTAGTTGACTGGTGTCCCTTTTTTTATCCATACATTTATCCTTTCGGCCTATCCCATATCTATTCTCACCTGGTTTGTGTACGTGACATCCGGCCTTTTTACACTCCCAATTATAGGCTTTACTGAATCTATCAAAATATCCCCCTTCCGATTCTAAATCCACCCCCTTTTATTCATTGAAAAACAAACCTTGTGTTGTATGTTATATATATAATAATTTGGTCTCTGACCCAATCAGCCATACATATAGTTTTTGCATGGCCCTATTCTTTTCAATTTCGTTGTCGTTGGTTTTTCTCGATATTGACGCCTCACTAGTACCTTGGGTTCCTCTCCCAAGGTGGAAAATCCCCAATACTAGTCGCCCCGATTTGATCTATTTCGCATATTACTCATATATATATCTATACTACCATTAATATTTCTCGTTGGCCTACCGTTTCCCTTGTTGATGGTGAAGCACTTTGTGTATGCCCTCTCAGTGATTCGGTTATATTCCATTCCCCTCGATTCATCTCTTCACACTATTCGGTTGAACACAGCAGAGTGTATGGTGCCCCCTTCCGCCTGTGCATGTTCCCTGGCTGCCTTCGTATTATCCTTATTTCTCTCACTATCGCTATATCTGCCTTAATAATATAATCAACCTCTCCATTATCCTGGTACCCAATGGGTTGTTTAGTATTGCTATATGAATGGGACTACACAGCGAGTGATTTTGTTTAAACTGTATGGTAGCGGTTTAAATATTGAATGGTTTAGCGTGGGCTTTCTGAGGCGATGTATGGAGCTACAATGCGCCATGCTATCTAAATAACATTTCAATTGATGAGATGTATGATGAAAGGAACGGCCAGCCATAGCCAGAATCCCACTTCTAAGACTAACGATACCAGGCAGGCATACGCAATACACAATTAAGGTTCATTAACTATTTATTAGTACAATTCCACTGAAAAAAAAACAATAATAGATATCTCCTAGAAGGAGATGGGGAGGGAAAAGAAGAGAGGAGGGGGACTTTTGACAAGTGATTGAAAGGTAATTTTCCTTAGGGAATTTCATGATTTATTCAGTAGTGACAGTAGTTGTTTGGGGCACCGTGCCAGGGAAATTCAACCGCTCGTATTCTTCCATTTCAGCCAATTCCTTTTCCAGATGTTCGCAGGCAAGTTGGAGTTGGATGTTTTGGGTAGTGGTTTCCATCCATTGCTGTTCGAGGGTGTCCAGCGTGCGCTGGGCCTTCAGCTATTTTGTATGTTTTTTTTGCGGGTTGGTTGGTTTAGAAGAGCGGGAAGAGTGCAAAGAATTAGTACTGAAATGGTTAAAAGGGAGGGTACAATTGGCCAGCCCCTTTCCATATACCCTAGTCTATATATATATATATATATATAGATATGTGTGTGTGTGTGTGTCAAAACAAAGCAAGTAATAAGATGGCATAAAACCTACCTGAAGGGTTTGGCGTTCACGGTTAATATCTAAATTAACCCTATCTAAATCCGCCTTGGTGGCCTCACACGCTGACTGCGTTTGCTGCAATTCGTTGTTAAACGTCCGCCAGGTGTTTGGACCCGTCTTTTGGAGAGTGTCGAGATTGGTTTGCCTAGTAGTGCAACGAGGATGGCGATGATTATTTACAAGCGGTAAAAATAATCGGGAATTAAAACAGCTAATCCAAATCGCGAGGGGTGGGTGGGTGGGTAGGTTCACAGCCCGAGTCCATTAGTCTACTATACTCGGCTATGGATCAATCATATCTACTTGGATTTAAGATGTGTGTGTGTGGAAAGAGGAGGGAAGGGGGAGGGGCAGCAATCAGAAAGGCGCAACATGAACCTTCTCAAATTCGACGGATAATTTACTTACCTGATGGTCTGGTGCTGGGCCTGGGCTTCCGCGTTGCGGAGGGCCTTCAGCCATTCCGTTACCTGGGTGGGATCCGAGGGCTCGGGGACATCGTACCGGGACGTGTCCAAAGGGGGTAGTTTGCGACCGCTAGTCACCCGCTGCCATTCGGTGTGCAGTATGGGCGAGCCCTGTTCGACCGACATGGGCCCAGTGTATTTAAAAAACCCCGGCTATACTCGTTAGTACTATGATCAGCCGATGGGTGGTCTCGTCAACCAGTCCGAATCTAACCTCTCCCGCCCATATAATAAAAGGAGGGGGGCATGGATTCCACCCTGCGATTGGGGATATAACTAGAGGGCCAGGATCACTCGGAGAATTCATATACGTTAGGTACTAAGTGCCTATGACCCCAATTAAACCTACATTAAATAGTTCGGGTACCGGTGGAACATGGGCCAGGTAGTCGCCTTGCACAAATGGTACACCGTTCATTTCCTGGGCGATGAGGCTATCGACTTTCCGCTTAGTATCTACATTGGTAAAGGAGATGGGTGAAAATATGGATTAGTCGTTAACAAAGAAGAGTTGGTGATGGGTGGAGGGTATACATGCTTGTATAAAATAGCCGTTTGCAGAGGGAAAGAGAGCGTGTGTGTGTATACAACACACCATCCCTGCCAGACCAAAATATTCTGGGCCCTTTGGTATGCCCAATGGCGTAGGGCCGACGATAACTATTATTAGCAATTACCTTCATTGTCGTAATCGTTATCGATATCTGGCGTAGAAAGCAGAGGAAAGGCCCGGGAAAGTTGAGCCATGTGTAATAGGGTTTTACAGATGGTTAGTGACAGGGAGAATCCATAGTTACGCAGGTTCCCTATTTTAGCGCATGGGATGACCCCTCCAAATAGCCAAGTAAACGCCTGGGGCTGAATGCGGCCGTGCATTGGGCAGCACTTACAGGGTAGGGAATCAACGACGTCCATGGTGGCCGGTAGGATAAAGAGGGTGGGGGCGGATTGTAAGAATGGGTTAATGGTAAGTAGTACGTAATAAGGGAAATACCAGGAAGAAAAATACACCAAAAAGAAAGCGGCCGACAAGTCACTTAAGCCAAGGCCAATTGATAGCAAGCCTAGAAAGGGAAGGTCCGGCTGTTAATCGAATGGGTGGTATAATATAACATCTCCCCCCTCCTATACTGTTCATGGCAGTCGCCAAACTTTCTCGCGTCGACGCATTAGAATCCCCGGTGGGCTATAGCCACGGTCACGGTTAAAATTTGCCCCATAGAGGGGAGAGGAGTTTTCCCTTGCTATTGAGACTGCCTGGTAAGGAAAGGCAGTACGCACAACCCGCTGCTAAGTTGATCTGGGGCGCCATTCATTAGCTGTGGGTGAGAGAAGAGCAGACTGCCGATGTAGAGACTGGAAGACTTGTGATTTGATTCATGGGCTCCCCCTTCCCATACTTCTTCGTTACTTGGATCCTTACAAAATCGTCTCTGTCGTCTTTCCCCCTCCTGCCATTGTTACTTTAACTAGTACTGTATTTACATATAACATACCACTACTACTTCTTTCCCATTAACTCCTCCCCCCCACCTACCCCGCTTATCACTTGCTCCACAAGTAAGGCCCCGATCCCGCTCGACTGAATCCCGCTTTGAATTGTTCGCTTCTGTTTGATCCAGGCCCCCCATTGTTCTTGGTATAAAGAAGCTGATAGAAGCCCACACACCTCCACCCGCGATGGATAAGGTCAGATCCACCCACCCATTCTTAAAAACTAAACCCATTTCTCTAAACTATTATTCTCCCCTATTAACCGACACCCTTTCTTGACAGTGGCCAAGAAAGCCAAGGCCCGCACTATCCTGGTTAAGTTGCTAAGCACGGCCAGCACCGGCTACTTTTACGTACGGAGCCGGCCCCGTGTATCCCCCAAACTGTCCTTCATCAAATTTGACCCCCGGGGTAAGTATGCTTCTTTCTATACGTATATATACATAAAATACTACAGGAAATTTTTGGCGAGCATGGCATGGCGCTGACCTCCACAGCCTTGATCACCTTTCATTTAATGGTTTACGTATCTTTAGAGACCCATTCTCTGCAATGCCCCTTTCTATCTACCAAGCCGCTGGTTGACTGCACCACAATGCCCTTATTTTATATACAGCTTCATACTAAATGGATTGTGAACTAACCCACTAGGATCCCCCTACTTTATTGAACTCGAACCTCCTATATCTTTAGTTAATCGCCGAGTACTGTTCAATGAAGCCAAAATGAAATAATAGAAACCAAGTCACCCCCCGAATCTGCTTAATAGCGGAGGCTATCGATCATGTGCGCTTCTATACATCTTATTGATATTGGCATTGGTTCGATATCAATTTAACCTGCGACATGCCCTGCTTGAATTTTTTTTCCAATTTGATTCATCTTCAAAATATAGATTTACCCTTCTTTTCAACGCAGTAACTGCCAGAATTCCACATTGTTCAGGTTGAGAATAGATTTAGGGAAATAATAATGGTGATGTTGATTTGTAATCGAAATAGTGCAAAAAATAATAATAGAAATTAACCGATAAAAATAAGTATATAAAGGGAATGTCCAGGTTTTCATTCAAAGGAGGGGAATAAATCAGAAAAATAACGTAATAAATATATAAAGGAATGGATAATATACGGAACAGCGTGGCAGATAGGAAAGAGCCATATCCATACCTATTAACAACACGTGTTTTTTTAGCAGAGGGCCCAATATTACTATTGCTAACTCGCTCACCACTTCATAACGTCCGTCTCAGCCTCGCCAAACAGGCTAGACTTCACCGGGTGTAAAGTATCCTCCAGTACACTGTCGTCAGGGTCCATGGAAGGGGCGAAGTCGGGCAGATGTTCATTGATAAACTCCTTAATATGGCCGTCTAGCTGGTTGAACTCGAGAAGGAATCCATCGTGGCCGTCAGGCGATTCGATAGCTACCATTTTGGCCCGAGGCAGATGTTCGGAGATCTCGTATTGCTCATTAATGGTGAACAGGCCGTCCGACTCAATACCAATAATCAGAGCCGGTTGGGTGATGGATTCCAGCACACTGATAAAGTCACCGCGGCCGTAGGAGATATCGTGAGCATCCATCTTGCGGGTGATGGCGATATAGCAGTTGGCGTCGAATCGCTTGATAAATTTGTCGCCCTGGTAGCGCAGGTAGCTTTGCGCTGAATAGACCTGGCTTCCCGTACGGTCGTCAACCGTGTTGGCCATAGTGCGACGACCAAAACGGCTCTGGAACGAGTTGCGGGTCCGGTAAGTGAGAAGGGCCGACATACGGGCGGCGCCTAGTCCAGAGGCCGGTTGGGTAGTTAACGGGTAGTGCCCTGCATCGAAGGCCGGGTCACTGTAGATGGCCTGACGCTGGGCCTCACCCCAGCTAATACCCCAGGCCGAGTGGCGGGCCGAGGTGGCAATGACCACGACGTTTCGAACGTAGTGCTCACCGTACATGGCCCATTCTAGGACCTGCATACCGCCGAGAGATCCACCGATACAGATGGCTATCTCTTGAACCCCAAGCATATCCAGGACCTGTCGGTGGAGGCTAAAGAAGCAAAAGGACATGCAAAATGCGTAAAGATGATTAGATATGCGGTTGGGAATAGGCTAGGCTGTCGCAGTTCTTTAATCAGGTAGGAGCACCACCGCCCCTAGTGATTGCCATAACCTTTTCAGGCAAGACTAAGGGTCCTTGAATTTCCAGCAGCAGATCAAAAAAGAGTATGATATCCATTAAGATTGGCCAAGATACACAGAGGTGATTAATTACTCGACGACTAAACTAAAGTAGCTACTTACCGAATGTCATCACGAATCGTGGTGAGGGGGAAATCGGGACCATACCGCTTCCCAGTCTGGGGGTTAATCGTGCAGGGAGAGAGGGACCCATAGGGAGAGCCGGTTACGTTAAGGCAAATGATGAAGAAGTTGCTGGTGTCGAAGGCCTTGTTCGGACCGAGCAAGGGGCCCCACCTAAACACATGGAATGCGTATAGTCAGAGGACAAAAGAGGTGCATAGAGTGGGTTAGTCCATTGGCCGAGCGATTCCATCAAGTCAGCGGGAGTAGGTATATTTTCTCATAAACCCACCCCGATGTCCCTTGAATTCAGGGACTATAGCCATGGTCGTTGGGCAGAATCCCCTTAATACCAATAACTACAACATAAACAAAGACAACCAGGGGTGGACGCGGCCCGCAACGTAGCCTATACTGCTGCATTATAGGCTGTAATCCGAATTCAAGGCTTGGCCATGTGGTTCTCCCGGGAATTCACCCGCCGCTCTTTCTTTACCCCTGTGGACGAGGGTGATATATAAACAACTTACCAGTCAGATACGTCACTGGAGCCGGTGAAGGCGTGGCAAATAACCATGACATTGGACTTGGAGGCATTGAGTTTGCCCCAGGTCTTATAGGCCACGGGAACCTGTTCGACTAGTTCGCCGCTCTCCAGCTGAAACGTGGGGATGATGGCAACGGATTGGCCCTGGACCAGGTCAATGAAGGGGTTCTCCCGGTTGGGGTCCTCCGTGAAGCTGGAGGATAAAGCAGGGGCCAGCTTAGACACACGGGTGTGAGGAGTAGGGGTAGCGACTGCTATGGATAGCCCAAAGAAAAGAAAAAAGGCAACCGCCGGTGATTATTCATCGGAAAGCGAGATAAGTGGGTCATTATCGAAGCATACAGTGAATTGAGTGGTTAATAATACTGTGGCGGGAGTTGCTGAGGTGAGTCACGGTTTCTTATCTATATATGTGCTACTACTACGAGACGTTGACTGCCACCCATATGGTCAACAATGAAAGACTTACATTCGGGCATGGTGTACTGTCAATGAAGGAGAGAAAAATAACGTAGTCAATAAAAAAAGGTCAATAAGAATAACCACAGCTAGAGGTAGCAGGTGATAAAGGCTTCGTGTAGGGCGGCTGAAAGTTAAAAAAAGCTAAATGGAGAGAAAGTAATAGGTTTACGAGGAGAAGGGAATCCGTTCGGCTGAGGGAGCTAAGGGGTCGACGACGGTGGCAAATAACCAGATAATTGCTAAACCGACGAGGAATCCAACGCTGGAACTGGACTGGACTGGACTGGACTGGGAAAAATAAGAGTCAGAAAGTAACCTTGGGAGCGACCCACGACGATTAGAAGAACAGGAAGGAGTCTCTTTGGTATCAGCTACGGGCAGTCGGGGTGTTTAAACTAAGTAAGTGTAAAGCAACAAGTGAAATAAATCATACTAAAGCAGGTAAAAATAAGACGCTGTGCGGGACGGAGATTATTCTCATTAAATAGCCTCTTCCCAGTGTCTCTGTGTATGCGCATTCCGTGCATATAGAGAGGGTGGATAAATGCTAAGGTGGGGGGAGAAGAGAGCGAGCGCGTTGCATTCTTTGTCCAGGGGGTGAACGAGTGGATCGAGGCATGGAGGTATGCGCCCGAGGCAGATGATTGGCTAGTGGGCAACGGTGAATACGGCCCACAAACCAGTCACTTTGAGCCGAAATTGCGTGATTGCGCCAGAGGGAAAAACCCATCATTAACCAACTAAAACAAGCCAACCCCATGCAAAAAAAATGGTGGTATGGACCACCCTCCCCCCTCAACAGTGTTTAGTTTGAATGTCCGTCGGGTATTATGATGGCCATTTCACCTACTAATAAATAAGTGCGTGACCGAGCCCGCTTGGCAAAACAAAAGCACCGCCTAGATACATTTTTTCACCTGCCCAGCAACAGCTTTAGCACCACTCCAGCCAATTGATCTTGCTAATGGCCCAACCCCTTTTGGATATGGTTTGTCATCTTTGGTATGTTTATACGAGGGTTGGCAATATTCAGCTGCCTCATGATAACCCATTTTCACCACCAGCATTGTTTATGTAAGAGAAATTAGGTCTGGCTGTATAGCAAAAGTCACATTTGATAGAGCTGGTTGTATCATTAGCTAAAAACAACTATACTGCCTATATCCCCATCATATTATATAGTCCATGATATTTAGAATTCCTCCAAGCGAAAAAAAAAAGTTATAGCATTGACTATTCCCAAGTGGTCACCCACCTCAGTACTAAATCAACTGATATCCACTTAACTTCGCAGATCCAACGGGATACGGTGCAAACGGGTACATATGGCCATAACTGAAAATGTTACGATGTTGGGCAATGTAAATAGTAATAAAATAAAAATATAATAGAAATAATACCCTCGGGTACTCGAAAA